>JAOXNV010004806.1:0-20606 GCA_028565915.1 Momotus momota | reverse complement strand
TCGCCACGGCGGTGGCATCACATCCACCTCCAGACGTGGTACCTAGCAGAGGCATCGTAGTTCCATCGTTCCTCAGTGAGGCTGGTTTCCTTAACAAGCCAAATTCTGTTCTTCTGAAGGCCAGAATTTTTATTCTGCCATTTGCCTTCTTTACTTCGGTTGGGATCTTAATTCCAAGGTACTGTCACTGCTTCCACAGCTTCCCTTGACCTACATTCCCTACTAGGCCTTCTCATTTCTGAGTAACAAATCCAGTATCTGGGTCAAAAAAAAAAAAGTCTTTGTTGCCCCTCAAAAAAAATGGTTGGACTGCTTTTACCCCACTGGGTGGTTCCTACAGATATCAGAGCAATTTTACATTCCCAGAGAAGCCTGGGCCTACAATTGTGAGCTTTCTTCTAGTTATTTAAGACTTCACCTGTTTCCTTTTCTCGATCAGATAATTTAAAGCAGGTGTCCCCACAATATTCCTCACACTGGTGTCCCCACCAAGCCTGACTCCTCAGAGCTCAGTTGGCTTGTTGCTCACTCCAAACTAGAGGAAAGCTCCAGGCAAAGTCAATTGTTTGTCTCATTTCCCTGCCTGCTTTTCCAGAAAAGCTTGTATCCTTCCGTCACAAGCACTCGCCATGAGCTATGCCACCTTGTCGCTGTGATCCCAAAGAAGTCATAGCTCTGCAACTGTGCCGACATTTAATTCCTCTGATTTCTTTCCCGGGCTGCGTGTGCTCACGCTCTGTCACATCCCCTTCTCAGGGCAAGCAAGTAGGCCTCCTGTAGCCTGCTGTCCCTGGCCAATCTGCCCACCACCAGCCTTCCTCCGCACATCTCTTGGGGGTTGTTGCCATCCCCACAGGGTCCCTGGTGGTAGAACTTCCTTTATTTTAACCTGGAGCTTAAAACACCAACTATCTATCAAATGAACTATTCCCTGCTAGGGTGGTAGGCTGTGGAAACAGTGAGCAAGAGAGTACTCTCTGCACTCCTCACAAAACCACAAAATTCAAGGCATTATTTTGCTTAAAACCTCAGCTATGATAAGCCAACATCATTATTGGAAAAAAAAAATATCTGGCTTAGCTTTTTGTCTTTCGTTATTACAGAAAGATTATTTTCCTTCTCTCTTTTAAAAATAGGAACCAATATTCGCATTCCTATTTGAGGTGCAGCAGCCCTAAACCACTGCCCATCTGCTATGAAACAGGCAACCGGCACTTGCAGAGTCAAATGTAACAAATTTATTCACCAAATTGCAATTTAAAGTGGTTCTGCACTCTGCTGCGACTTGCCAAGTCTGACATTCCATACAAAACTAAATAATTGAAACAGCAAAGGAATAATTTCTTAGACTCTTGGGGGGGGGGGGGGCAGCTATACTCTGTGAACACTGCGAAGTCTGTTCTTTCCCTAAGCCGCTACAGCTGTAGAGCAATATCATCGCATAGACAGGGCAGGGGAAGAACAGTAAATCAGTTTGCTTCACCGACTGCTTCCAACGCAAAGCAGAATGTATTTTTTTTAAAAGCTGAAACGCCAACTAAAGGTCAACATTTCATGTCTTTTTTAAATGTAAAAATAATTGAATGAAAATATGCTTATGGACCTGCCTAATAGCTTGAAGACAGTTCAGCTTCTTGATTAGTGTAGCAAGATAGGAGGCAGTGTGTATTACTGATATTTTTACAGCATTTTGTTGGATCAGCACCCACACAGTAATGCAGATACACAACTTCTACCTGAAACATTTCTCTGTTATTCTCAGATTGCCTGAAATGACAGACACATCTACACCTCAGACTGAATTTTAAGTGAGATAACTTCATCTTCTGCGATGGGTTACTCAACTCATTTTCAAGTATACAATACTCCCAACAGGATGCAAACTCAGTTGATCAACAAAACCTTGGAATAGTTATTATAATATTGTTTTAAATACAACTAAAGGTATGTGAAATGAACACAGGAAATGTTTGTCAAATCATAGAAAACAATTTGTGAGAAATGCAAACGACCTGAAACTCAACTCCATTAAAAACTATTAATCGTACAGAAATACAACTTTAATAATGAAAAAGAAGGTATTTTATGTCTGTGAATAACCTTTCACGTTAAAGCAATTATGCTGTGGTTAAAAAACTGAATTAACAGTATGGATTTGATGTTGAGTAGTCCTGGCCATACAGAGGCATGAAAGAGCCAAGATTCTGTGTGTGATTAGTACAAACATGCTCCTTGGATAACTGCTTCTATTTAGTTCTGACACGCTGGTAAGTACAAAAGCTTTAAAACCTGCAGTCTACTATTTTTGTGTCTAACCGTGTATGGCGGGTGAGTGTATGTTTTGGGAAAGTTGTTCCATCTGAAATAATGCGAGAATTTTGTTTAACTTTCCTTCCGTGCAACCACAATGCCACCATCCCTGGTGCAGGGATTGGCACCACAGCTATCCAGTGACCTGAAAAACACAGGAGCTGTAGCACTGGAAACTCCACTCTGGAGGGAGAAAACTGAAATCCAGCCTACAGCTCCAGTCTCCGAACTAACCCGCGCCGCTCCGAGGTGAGCACAACCCGCGGCTCACCTTATACGCCAGCACAGCATCTGTTGATTACTGTTCTGTAATTTCAGGACCAACGCTTCTCGGTCCCGACACCGAAGCGCCTTAGGTCTTGCTAGGCCTCAACTAGCGGCACGGCGACGATCCGGGGCATCCAGGTGCCCCCCGCCCGCTCTCCCGATCACCGCGGCGTTCAGCGGGGAGCGACCGGCCCCTTGGCCTGCAGGCGGCGGCCAGGAAGCACTGCCCCTCCGGAGGAAGCCTCCCTGGGCTTGCCGAACCGCCCGGCAGCGCGCCCGGGCCCGGCGAGGCCCGAGGCTGAGGCGGAGCGTGTGATGCCCGCAGCCGGGCCGGGCTCTCCTCTCCCCACAGGCCGGGCGGCCTCCACGCCCTGCGCCCCAGGCAGCGCGGGCGCCCGGAGCGCTCCGTGACGGCTGCCCCGGCGCCAGCGGGGCCGGCCTGGGCCAGGCGGGCTCTCCGCCCCACCCCGCCACGCCGCCCAGCAGCGCTGCGCGGGTTCCCCATTGCGGGCCGCCGCGGGTGCGCAGCGCAGCGGGATGGCGCCGGCGCTGCTGGAGCTGGCCCACTGGAGCACTTGGGCCGTGTGCGCGGTGATCAAGCTGCCCCAGCTGGCGGCGGTGCTGGCGGCCCAGTCGGCGCGGGGGGTCAGCGTGGGCAGCCTGCTGCTGGAGCTGGCCGGGTAAGGCGGCGGCGAAGAGGAAGGGGGAACAGGGAGACGAGATGGAGCCAGCCCGGCGGGAGGAGCCGCTGGGGCTCGGCGGCAGCGCCTGGCCTCGGCGGGGCTTCCCTCAGCCGCCGGCGGGCGGGCGGGCTCCGGGGCGCTGGGGGAGGCTTTGCCGCGGCTCTTAGTAATGAAGTTCCTTCCCTGGCAGCGCTGGTCACGCAGGAGAAGGTGCCGAGCGGCTGTTGGAAGGGAGCGGCGGCAGCCCTCGCTCGCTCCCGTTTTAACCCGTCTCCTTTCTCTCTCACTCTCGGTTCACCTCCGCGGAGCCGACGCTTCTTCCTTCTTACGCCCGTCGCGTGCGGGTGCCGCCTCCTGCCTGCGCTGTGCCGGCCGACTCTATAGAGCAGAAACTTCCTATTTTAAAGCGTTTCTGCGCTGTTGGTTAAAGGAAAACCCGGCTTTTTTTACTTGCTTAAAACCAAGCCGGGCCACCCGTACAGCTGGAGACAACATTTACTGTTGGGTTAAAGCCATGTATTTAGGTTATTAAATGGTCCGCGTGCCCTGTTGTGCAGGTAACTGTACCAGTTAGACAGGCTTTGCTCCCCCAAATAAGTAAAACATAATCATTCTTTAAGAAAATTACAAACCATGTCAAGCTTCAAAGATTTGTCAGTCTGTAATAAGCTTACATGGGCTAGACTTATTCAATCTTACTTAAGGAGGATTGTATGGAATGAAAAATAAATAGAGAAGCTGCCTGTGTGTACATACAAATGGTGGGTACAAGCAAGAGAGAGAGAATACCTTGAAGAGCTGTGTTCGCTACACCCAGTGATGGAGGTGGCCCAGAACATCCAGGCAGATGGCTGCTACCTCTCCACACCAAGCTTTAAAACCTCACAAAAAAAAGCACGTTGTTCCTGAATGTGCATGTGCCTCGTCTTCAGGGTACAGGTATTGACAAACCGTTGGTCTGGTGCTGCAGAGCCTTAGGTGTGTGGACACCTTTCTGCTCGGAGCTGTGCAGTATTCCCTTAGTCCCTGCTGCATTTCTCCGTAGCACTTGAACCCCTGTTGTTGCTGTTTACCTTTGATACACCTCAGAGTAAGTGAACTAAAGTCTAGTTCCAGCGGAGATAACTTAACCCCACAGCCCCAGGAGAAAGTAGTGGTAGAGTTTTGAAATCATTTATGTGTGTTGGTGTGCACTGAAAAGGGTTTATAAGTAATGTTTCAGATCAGCATCGAGAAGCCGTAAATGTCTCCTCAGCACCTGCACGATAACCACAGTACCCACACCGCTGCAAAGTTCTGCACCTGCTCTGGGCAAAACTGTTTTGAAAGAGTTGCAAGGAAGCTTTTTTAAAAATCTTTATTGGGACTGTTTGTTTATTTAGTAGACTGTTTATCCTGCAACCTTTAAAGACTTTGAGTCCAGCTGCAGGGAGCTTTGAGGCTACTGGTGCAAACTGGGATGGTTCTGCAGAATCAGCAAGCGGGGACCAGGCAGAGGAGTGACACAGAACCAGGGTGTTCATGGCAAGGAGTCTAACTGGACTCTACGAGAAATAAGACTTCTAGGAAGTTCAGATATTTAACTTCTGAATACTGTAAAAGTCAGTTTCTCACAAGACAGGCAGTTCCTTATGTTATCTTTCCATGCCAGAAACCATCTATTTTTCCTTACATAAAACTATGTCCTAAGAGTCCTTTGTGTTTTCTCTGCAGCCTTGAAATTTCTGTCTAACCCCATGGACTTGCATGAAAGTTGAAGAAAGTAAAGAAAACATAATAAAAGTTGAATTCCTTTTAGGTCCTATTTTGTGGAATGGCAGGAAGGAGAACTGCCATTATTTGGTGCACTTAAGAACAGACTCTCAGTCTGACCAGTACAACTAAATTGGGCAATCTTGTAACAGTGTAGTCTAGACAGCTTGGAAGGCGTTTTCTACTCCTGTAAAACTCGCTTAATGTATAGACTGAACTACAGACATAAATAAAGAAATCAGAGTTATCCCAAAAGTCCCAAGGCAATTGCAAAGAGAAGGTATCTTCTAGGTCTGGAAGACTTTGTTTCTTTCTCATCAGATGTAATTAATAAAATTATGCCTTACACTGTGACACAAAGGCCTTGACAAAAAGTGTGGGCGGCTCTCTACATCTTATTCTATTTGAGGATTACAGAAATCAACTACAGAATCATCAGGCTTGTACTTTTCATATTTGTTTGATCAGTTTGACAGCTACACCAATCTGGACCCTTTTGGCACAACCAAAATAATAAAAAAAGAAGTTGTGAAGGAGCTGTCCTGTCTGATCATGCAGTCACACTGTGTTGTGTCTTTCTGTTCAGCTTCCTTGTGTTTCTGAGATACCAGATCTATTATGATTACCCTCTGCAGACATACCTGGAATATCCCATCATCATTGCACAAGGTAATTCCTTTAAGCCATGTTTTGGAAATAAAACAGGGCTCATTCAGTACACTAAGGCTCCATCGACCAATTCTAGCTGGAGATGGGGGGAAGAGGGAATGAACATCTCAAATATAATTGAATTCTTACACATTTTATGAAAATAGATGGTCAGGTAGAGAAGAAGATTTAATACACACATGGTGGAGCTGCAGTGTAAGCTCGTCCTTCATCCAGTGACTCTACGCAGGGGAGAAACATAAACACTCCGGCCTCTACGAAAAGCTTTATTTTGGAGCTTGCAGTGTTTTGGACATAACCAAATTTGGGAGACAAAACCTGTAAAAAACCACTCTCCATAGACTTGGTGCCCAGTGGAACTGCCTAGGATTGTATTTGGACCCTTCTCTGATGAGTGACCTTTTACTTATTTCAGATGTCATCCTCCTTGTGTTTATTCTGCGTTTCAATGGAAACATGAAACAAGCTTTGTTCTATGCCGTCACGTATCCTTTGAAATCTGGGAATTTTGGTTTATGTAGCCTGTTCGGTAGTTCTTTGCATAGCGGCTATGTCATCGTTTGTTTTGTGCTACCATTACATGTCATTTTCAGCCACCTCTCAGCACGCATTCCACGTTCACATGCTGATTTCTGGGATCACAGGAAAATCTCTACAAGAAGTAAGTCTATATGCAGCTTTGCTTTAGAAGGCCCACAAGCGATAAGGAGTTAAGACCAATTCTTAATTTACATCTCTGCTAGAGATGCAGGGTGGAGGTGATGAATATTTTTTCTCATTCCTAGGAATCTTATTCCTACCCATGCAGACTGTGCTTCCTATGATGAACTCCGCAGTGTTTGTTGTTTTTAAAAAAAACAGGACTTGGGCTTAAATCTCAAGTCTTGTGCTTTGGAGCAGGTCTTGAGAAACTCCAGGCGCTGTTCAATCAAAGACAGTGTGAAAAATAGGAATGCTTAGTGTTTCAATCAGTACTTAATATGTTTTATCTAGATTGTATATTCTGTTATAATGTTTCAATAAGGTTATTTCCAGACGTTTAAAATAATTTAACTCCCCAGGCATTTTTGAGAGCTTTGGTGTCTCAGAATTTTCAGTGCTATGAAACTTAACATGCAATAAGATTCTGGGGGGGCTGGTACATGCTGACACTGCGGAAGTGGATAATAGACCTGGCCATGGTAAGTGCTGCGTGATTATCTGAAATTATGTCCTCATAGGAAATTATTTTTCTTCTGGAAGTCTTTATCAGTGTAATCTCTCCTTATATTTGTTCTTGGAAGAATTCATCATTTAAGTTAGACTTCTGAACAACCAACCAGTTTTCAAATACAGTTGGTTCTCTCTTCTGTGAGTAGCTGGAAAACAGCACTGGCAATACTCTCTAAGAAGGAAAAAAAAAAGAAAAGTATGTTCTGAAATAAAGCTGTTAATTGTGGTGCCTTAATTAAAACTAACGACATTTTACGATGTTGAAAAAAGACTGCTTCATTAGTCCTAATGTCATAATCTTCATTAATATACCTTTAACGTGAGAGGAAATAATAGGGCATCAGTCAAAGCATTTGAAATAGGGAATGTTAAATATCTCATGAGGTCTTTTTTCCCTTTAGTCCTAGAATTTTGTAAGAAAAATATAATCTGATAATGCCCTACAAGGTTAAAGGTGGTCTTTGCCCTTTTTAGCAGAAGAGAGAAGGATAAAATTGAGTTGAGATGAACTGGAGTTGCTAATGCAAAATATGATAGAAACGGGGATAAAAGCTTCTAAGCCTAACACCAATCCCTGCTTGCAAGGGAAATCTGGGCCTGGCACGGAGACCCATGTGGAGATCCCTTCTACCTGCTGCCTTTGCAAAATCCCCCTTAAAAGCATGACAAGAGTGAATAGTCCATTCCCTTCAATACTTTTTTTTCTCACCAATTTGACTTATTTTCCACACATTCTTGTCAGTTTTCTCATTCTTCTATGGTTTAGTTTGCCAGACATAAAGGCAACAGATGGTCTGAATCAACCTTGCTGTTTAGACTAGATCAGTCTCATTTTAGCCAACTTTCATAAACAGTTTTATGTAGCAGCTTGAGAGGCTTTTTTATTTCTTTGCTTCATATTTTATTTGGCTCTGTCAAGCATTTGCCAACAGCAGTAGCAATTGTTGTGCTCTTTAAGTGTCTTTCTGGGCAGTTCCTCAGAAATCAGTTCCTTGCTTCTGATAACTAATTTTTTGCTTCACGGTTCCTTAGTAAGAAGCTGAAACGCTTGGGTTGCAACACTGAAAAAGTCTATTTTTCTTTTTTGTTCTCAACAAAAAAGCTTAGTCCTGGGTTTCAGTAAGTTAGATACTAACAGCCATAAGCTAAACGCTTGGATAATACAGCGGCCAAGGCAGAGGTTCTTTTTCTTTTTTTACCTGCTTTTCAGAATTTGTGCACGTTCATCAGTGCGGCCAGTAAACTGGCTCAGCTGCGGTGCCTCTGGCAGACTAAAGATTCCGGACAAGTGAGCGCCTTGACCTGGAGTATGTCTGCGTATACTTGTGCAAGTAAGCTATGGGAAATTTGATGCGAAACACTAAGTTTTCCTTCTTTAAAGCTGTATCCTCCTAATGACTCTCTCACTAGGTTTTCACTCAATCATAGAAGGTAAAAATCTTGCCTAATGTAGTTTCCCTTAGTGCCGACTTCTGAGACTCCGATACCACCCAGTCTCTTGAAATCAAGTTTTATCATTGACACCAGCGCAGTGACAATGACACTTGGACTTAGAAAACATGCAAATGTGGTCAAGGTAACCTGATACAGTTGAAATAACTGAAAGCGTGTCTTTACAAAGAAAAGATTTCAGTGTTCTAGGATTTAATAAAATTACTAGTAATCCAGCATGAAAAGGTGCTAAATTTTGAGTTAGCCAATGAGACGATGCTAATTCTGAAGTCATTTACCAATAGATACTTAATGCTAAATACCTTTAACTCTGTGACTAGGTGTAAATGCATTTCTCAACAGGGGAGAATTTAAAAACTATCAAGGACAGTGATTTGTGCAGTTCCTGTGTTAATTACCTAGTGGTCTGCATGAACAGTTCTTTTACAGCTATTTGCCAGAAGTGCCTTTGTCATATTCACAAACTTGTTTCAAATAATTCTTACTATAAAACCCAGTGACGCTGGATCTATTTCCACACAAACCAGAAGTTTTTAAGTCAATTATCAGAAGTTGTGGTGTGTGGCTGAATGGCATTAAACTTTTTAAATGGTTTTAATCTGCTGCAAGTGTGAAATAATTAAGGTTTAGATTTGCTGTGGGAAGGAAAGCTGAATTCCTCATATTTGCAGAAGCCTAAAAGCATGCCTGTGGACATTCACAATGGTGAAGTCATTCTAACTAATTCGATTGTGGGTGTAGCTCAGTATCAACTACTGAAGGGGAAGGCTGAACAGAGGGAGAACCACTGATCTCTGAGCACATTCAATCTAGTGAGATAAAGATATAAAAATTCTATCAATCAGTGATTTTCTCATTAAAAAAGACTTAATACAGCATCACTCAGCTTTGAGAGCTTGATCTCTGAAGCTAAAATAGTGAAGAGTGGATGCACTAAAAGTGGGAGTATCTATACAATGTATATTTTCATGCAAGATTATCCTCTATGGAAAAATATTCTTTTTTTCTTTTTTTTTTTTTTTAAGTTATAAATGTGTCATACCTAGTCCACTAACCAGAATTAATTCAATTTACAGCAAGAATATTTACAACTGTAATGACTACGAATGATCTCGCAGGTGAGTGAAGTATGGAGTTGACCACCTTTCCAACATAACAACTGCCATGGCAGTTTCTAGATGTTTTTTAAGAGGAGTTATCTGGTCTTAGAAGAACAAACCATGAACCTGGTGAGTTAGCACAGTGAGGGAAGGAGTTACTGGTAAAAAAAGTAGCACAGAATTACAAATCAGTCAAATGCCTGGAATAAAGAAAAGAAAAAATCTGCTTACACTCATCACGGGGTGACAAGTGGTCCAAAAGCCAGTATTTTTTTCAAAAGGCAAAAGCACTACAAAATGAACATAATTACGAAAATAGCAGAATAAAGCATTAAAAATATTTAATATTTAAACACCTAAATAAATTTTAGTAAAATACATCGTACAATACTGTAATAATTGCATGAGGGCTTTTCAAATGTGTTTCCTTTTCTTATTGTGAGGTTTGTGCATTAAAAAATTCTTCTAGAAAACTATTTAAAGTTCAGCTTAGTATATCAATGGTTTTAGGTACAGCATTCAGAAAATTTATGTCAGGCTGAAAATTAAATGGTAGGTTGGTAAGAAACTCATAAAAAAACTAGCTTAAAATGTGTAGTTTGAAGCTGAGTTCATTATAAAGCACATTTATTTAACAGCTTCTTAACCATCCTGATGATGCTGAAAGAGCTTAGAGTGCAGCAGATTTTTCAGTAAATAGTTCAAAGTCAAGACTTGGTGGGTTGGATATAAGAACAGTAACAAAGTCACATTGTACTTTATTTGGTGGTTCTTTGTTCAAAACTGGTATTTCATCAGAAACACCATATGAATTAATTTTCTGGGTTTTTTAAGCAGTCCTCGGCAGCACAATAAGGGTCTAGTTTTACAGGCAGTTCAAGTATCTCTTTCATGGGAAAAGGAAGTCCCCGTTTCAGTCACTCATTTTCACCCCTGTTCTTGCTGCTTTCTCTTTGCCAGAAGAAGAGGTTTGGGGCCATGCAGTTAACTGGATCACCAAAAAATTGGCATAATGCACAGACAGAAATTTAGTCCGGGTCAGTTACCACAACCAGTTCACCCACAGTTATACACATGCTGATGAGAAGCAAGAGAGGTACACTGAGGGGAGGAAGGAAGGGAGAAAAAACACCAGGAAAATAAAAAGCTGGCTCTTGAAAGTGAAGCTGGATCTGGTTAAAGCTGCTTTTTAAAATGTAGCACAGTACAGTTTGGAACATGGAAGAGATGGCAGCAAACTTTAATACTGTGCTGCTTTAATGGAAAGTATTTCCAGTTAACTTCTAACGCTGAACACTTGGCATGTTCATCTTTGTTTCATACACATTTGTGAAACTCTCAAATACCACATATTTCTGAAATAAAGTTTTATGTCTATTTCTGTGAATATTCCATTTACCAAATGGATATTAGATCTCTCTGTGGTCTCACAGGTGGAGATACTATGCTTATTTTGGTTTTAGAAAAATCTGGAAGTTAATCAGGATACTGAAAAGTGCTTTTTTTCTCAGTTGTCAGATTTCCTCTCATTAAAATCTGACAGATACAAGTATTTCCTGTCTCCATGAAGTCTAAACAGATGGCAGTAGAGAGTAATCCTTTTATGATAAACAACACACGTAACTATAAAGGACGTGTAAGCTGCCACTCCCAAGTTTAGTTTTTGGGTGTAAATACAAATCAGTATGAGACTACTCAACTTGGAAGTTTTCTCCTGGTTTTGTCACAAAGGAATCAAAGGCACTGTAGTATATCATTCTCAGATATTTTCAAATATCACTCACAAATACTCTTTGCTATATTTACTTTGAGAATTTCTGCCTTCCTGGACATGGTAATCAAAACTAATTGACTGAAAAGAGTTGCAGACTGGGAACCTGTTTGTACCCCTGTGAAGGTTTACAACACATCGTGTCTTCTGAAGATGACAGCAGTTAATTCTTTTGGATTTATGCTTACAAGATTTTTTTTTTTCCTTTTAGTTCTCATCCGTTTCATAACCATGCTCATTCTCAATATTTGGGTCACAGCCACAATCCTGCACTACAGGAAAACTAAAAAGACTGATTAGAAGACACTCATCAGCACATAACAGAGTTACCATCAAAAAAACCTGATATAATTAAGCTTAAACAACAAAGCTTGAGAAAGCTCCCTCTCTCTCTCTCTCTCTCTGAAGCCTAGTATTTATCCCTAAGCATAATTAGTACAGTCATGCTTATTTTCTCTTGGAAATAATACTGATAAGATAGGTAATTTAAGCAGCATATTTTTATTGGTCATTTAAGACAAGTTTCACTGATACCACATTTTCTCTGGACTTTTTTACTAAATGAACAAGATGTTTCATATTTAGATGCTTCAGTACTTTCTGGTTACATATAGACAATTTTCTCAGTTATACAAGAGCAATTTTGCACCAACAGATCAACTCATCTTTCTGCATCTGCTGCAAGTTTGAAAATCAACAACAGATGTTTTATCTTCTTGCAAGAAACTCAATTAGTTAGACATTACTATCTGTATTTTAGGATGAAGAAAATCTGAGTCAAGGCCCAATCCAAAATAAGGTTCTAAATGTGCTTTACTAAGTCACAAATCCAGTTGGGATTGTAGCGCTTACATGCAACACTTAAATAGTACAATTTATACAGTGGATACAGGATACCCATGGTCACTTTCTTCAATATACCCATTTTTTATTAGGATGAGAGGAAAAACTCAACTATGAATTCGTCTTTATCAACTTGAGCTCTCATTCACTGAACATACTGTTTTGGGAACAGCAGAGACTAGAATGTATAGCAATTAAGGAAACTTTGAACTATAGTTAGAAATCGTGTTCAAGCAAAATTCCTGAACAGATACCCAGAGTCCACAAGTGCAATCCATACGGACAGTGTGACCTGTTCACATGTACAGCTTAACGCAGCACAGAAGACTCGTCCCCAGTGGTTGTCAGTTTTTCATGATACTGCTCTGTGCTTTGTTAGTTTTTAGCCTATCTGTGCTAAGTGTGCTGAAGAAAATAAAGACTTTATTTAAATTTTACTTTGGGAATCTTCATCAGTTTGTAGTAGGTATATTAAAAAAGGGAAAAGGATATTCTTCAGAACTAGTAATGGGGGATGGGGGGGGGTGTTGCTGTTGGAAGTAATGCCTTTCCAACCAAAAGTTACAGAAATAATCCTATAGCTTGTCTTCAGTTCTCATTACATTCTCACAAATGAAAAGATACACCTTTTCAAAAGACTTCTTACAGTATTACTGTTAAAACCAAGGCACCCTTGGTCCTGACACCCTTGAAAACTGTGGGAAGACTGCATTGACTGCATTTGAGGCAGGCTTTCCTTGTTAAATCATTGGACTCTTGTGGAAGAGCAGGATCTGCAAAAGCAGGTCTTTCTGCCATTGTACACTCAGCAATCAGACACAGCTGCTCTGTAAACTGATTTTCGAGCAGGAAGGGGTGGGAAGAGATGTGTCTGTGGATATATGGTTTCATTATTAAGAACAAGTTCAAAGGTGAGGATTTCTTATTGCTCCCATAAAATGTGTAAATGTTTCTATGTAGGTTGAGAGAGTAACTAAACATTCTGTTAGTGATTTTACTGGAAGGGGTCCAAATGGTGGCAGCTGATACATTTTGCAGGTCCTATTAATAAATGCTGTTCTTCACGACTGATTAATGTCATTCTTACAGTTAATTTTCATTAAGTTTAATTTTTTATTCTGTTTCTGTATATGGAGAGAAAATGAATTATTCATTACATGCCATTAATGGGCAGCTTTCACCTTAATATTTGAAACATTGGCCTGTATATTAACCTGCAAAATGCTAAAGAGCACCAGCATCTTAAAAGGAAAAAAAACCCCACCTCATCTTGTTTTTTTTAATTAAAGCCTCTTCTTGATAGAGGAAGATTTGTATAGAGTCCAAACTCTGTTATTGACATCTTTCACACTCCTTAGTGATGCTGTAGCAAAATGAAGACACTCCATTTTCAGTTTGAGGATCAGCACTTCAACCTGTTTTTTGGGTTTCTTTTTCATCATAAAATGCTGAAAGTGCATTTAAGAAAAACTCTTTACAGGTTACTTAATATATTTTGAATAAATTTTCTTAGAAACCTGTGGAAAAAAAAAGAGACTGAGGAAAAGAAATAAAGCTGGGTAATTCACAAGCTTAAGGTAAAGTAATTTTGTGGACTTGGAACGCTGGCCCGTAAGTTCTCATTCAAGCTGCAAGAGATATGGAACAAATTAGAAGGTAGCAGTAAATAGTTTATACTCTTGCCCCCAGAGAATAACTTCTTTCACTTTCTAAGGCAGACATGCTCAAGGCCTGGGCAAGGCCCACGAAAGCATAGACCCTGTGGTTTTCCAGTACATAAACCATAATCCAGTAGCTGGATTAAGGACAGCAGCTTTAGACAAGATACATGGGGAGGATAAATCTTGTTAAACTTGTCATTCAACAGTATTGGGGCAGACACAAGCAAGTTGTTTGCTGTGTAAGGCAGCAGCGGACCAAAGACAGGCAGGGGAAACATCCTGGATTTACTGCAGTGCGTGTAATGCCAGCAAGCAACTGTTCCCCACAGGGCCGGAAGCAGTCCCGTCTCCATTCACAGAACCTGCAGAAGTGCCGAATTACACACTTGGTCTCTTAATTGCACCAGCTCACAACATGCTCGCAAGGTAACGGCCTTTTCTGGCCTGGCTGGTAAAGTGTGGGTCCTGTTGGGCCTTTCAAAAGTGTGAGTTTTCTTTCCTGTGAACAGATAAGATCCAAATTCTAGCACAGTCCACTGAATAGCCCAGGTACCTCCAGCTATGGACATGATGAACTCTGACTCTGTGTTTGGTAAAAGATAAACTACAAGCTGCACTTAGCCACAAAGCTCAGTTTAACACTATGAAAGAGGAAACATTTATCATTAGATTTACTATCCCAAAATAAAGAAGGAGAACATGATTCCAGAGACAGCAGACTGCAAGTCTGAAAGTCAGGATGTAGACAGTGGAAGATGTGGATAGTTTACTTCTCCCCAAATCCTGTTTCTGAACTGTCCTCAGTGAACGTTGTACACATCATCTCCC
Source organism: Momotus momota (assembly GCA_028565915.1). Classification (NCBI taxonomy): domain Eukaryota; kingdom Metazoa; phylum Chordata; class Aves; order Coraciiformes; family Momotidae; genus Momotus; species Momotus momota. The sequence continues at coordinate 6,058 of JAOXNV010004806.1, read as the reverse complement.
CCACCCAACAGGCCTCTAACACTTTGCATTTTGTGCAGAGTAAAACTACGCAGCTGTGTTTCTGCGTTGTTCTAATCCAGTAAAAGACATTGTTCCTCGGACTGCTCAAAAGACCCTGCCTGTCCGACCCTGAGCCTCTCCCACTGGCTCACAATGTGGGCGGAGCTGCTCCTTAACCTGCTTCTGCTCATCTGCTCTATAAAAACGAGAGAAAGGAGTAGGGTGGGGTGGGTGGCAGCCACACGCCTCAGCTGCTGTGGCTCAGCTGCTGGATTTCAGAGCAGTTTGACTCGTTGGAGAGAGCAATTCACAACTACTTAGCTAAACGGGCCCAAACAGCTTACAACTTGCAGAGAAGTTCTAAGTGTTCATTCACTCTTTTAAATGAGGTAATACTGCTCTTCCTCCACCAAACAATCGTTATCCATTTAAGGATATATGGAATAGGGGTTACAAAAAGGAAGTGGCTCCTCAGAGCCCACAGGAAGACCTATTATAAATGAAAAGCTACACTGATGTGGAGACCAACTCAAATGAGGTAGTTTCCCTGCCATGTATTTTCTATGATGCTATGTAGTAATTATTTCCTTGCTAATTCTTTTCAGGCTGGTTAGTTCTGTTCCCGTCCAGATTCTTCAATAATTGAGATTCATATTTATGTATGAAGCAGAACATGAAATGTTGCCTTCATCATTAATCACGGTGTAATGATGTCCCAGTTTAGTATGTGAGGAAACTGAGAAAAAAACTCCTTAAAATAGGATGTTATTAAATTCTTGGTTTGTCCTGAACTTAATTTCCTTGATTTTGAGCTAGAGTTCTCCAAGATACTTCAGAGTTCTCGGAGACAATGGCTGCCAATGTCAAATAGGTGTCTAGGAGCCGCAATAAGCAACACCATAAGAACTTGCCAGCTCATCACTTGTGCTGGATCCAATTGCAAGATCTTGGCAGTCTCACAAACCTGAGTCCTCATGGACTTTGGGTGTTTCCTGCTTGATGGCAAGATCAAGTTAAAGATGTCAACTATTACATTCTACCATGGAAGTGGTTTGGGGCAAGCACCACCTGTGTCTTGGGAAAAAATCCAGTCTTTGGACCATGGGTAAAATAAGAGGGTTTTTTTACACTACATGATACTTTTGATTAAATTTAATTGAGGATACCTAAAGGACAATTTAAACAACTGTCATAATTTTGTTCATGCCCTGTTCTGCTTCATTATTTCATGATTATATTCATAACTGTCTTAAATGGTCAGTAGCCTAAAAAAGTACTTCTGTATATTATGTGTCATTACTGATTCACAGGAGAGCAGCTTTAAGAGGGCAGACATCTTGTTTCATCGGTCCAGTATTCTGGAAATTAATTTCAAGGACAGAAAATGCACCAGCCTAAAAATGTGATAAATTACCTAATAATGATTAAAATTGAATAGTAATGTGCTTCCATGCTGAAAATAAATTCTGCTTACCACCTTACAGTAATTGCAAGTGATCTGTGTATATGCTTGCTCTGGGACGTACAAGATTTCTGCTTTTGAATCCCAAGGCCTTGGCCAGTAGTATGAAGATGCTGACCTGTCTCATACTATGTGAAAAGCGTAAATGGAAGAACACGCTTCCTATGCCTCAGTGTCCCTTTTGTCATGTAAATCAGGACTCTAACAAAGCACAAATTGAGCTTGTATAAAGTGTATTTTAAGTTACCTGGTTACTGTAAAGAAATTCTTTTACCTTTGAGCAATGGACTACATACAGATTCCACTGAGCTGACTTCCAAGACAGTGACTTGACACATTTTGAACTGTTTTCCCTGAAATGCGCCCTCAGCATGACTTACGAGTCCTCATGGTCTCTCCAAGCTCAAGGATACTTTCCTCTTTCAATGTTGTTTGTTTTAAGCTTGCATGTACATCCACCTTCCCAGTAATAATGCTCTCAATCCTGTAGCTCTCTTACTGTATTTATCAAGCCCTTCCACCGCTTCGGAGCAGACAAGTGGCTACACAGACCCTATGAATCTCAGCTGGCCCCCAGGACATAGGGGTTGTAATATGCTGGACAACACCACTCAGAAGAGCGAGGCTGTGGGATCCAGCAAGCAGTTGCAGGTCCTAATACTGCAGCCAGATCTGTTACAAGATCAGCTTAGAGAGCCTATTTGAAAAATGGAACACAGCTGAGACAAGAGATGACACTAAGGCCAGCAAATGTGAAAAAGGGTTCAGACCATGGCGGGTTTCTGGCATCTTCAGCCTTGAAACAGTTAAGGTATTAAATATCTCAGATACTTTCAAAAAATGTTTCCACCAATTCACTCATTATTACAAAGTAGCACATACACAAAATACATGCCAACATGGCAATCCCGTCCTTAAAGTCCCAGCAGTTGGCAACCCAAAGCAAAAGAGGACCAGCAGTGATCCCACAAGCCTGATGATGTTCTTGTTGGGTGGCCATGCTTACCAATTGGTGCAACAGCATCCTGGGCAAAAATAATCTTTAAGAGCTATCAAGGGTGATGAAAAAGAACACAAAACCGGATGACCTAAAAGGCACAGTGGGATATGACAACATCAGACCATATATACATGACAGGCTCACATGTCTGAACAAACGCTGAAGGCCTAGACCTCAAAATGGGTCCTGAATTGACTGAAGCATCACATACAGTTGCCTTGGCTGTGAAAGCAGTTCCATGTAGCTCCTCCAAGCCACTTAGAAAGGGCTGCAGGGACATGCAATTGTTGCGCTCTCTGCCCTTTCTTTTCAAGGTGAAGATGTGTCTTTCCAGATTTGAGGTATGAAGGACTGCATGCACTTACAACTTTTGCTACCTTTCACTGTGGTTTTTATTTTGAAAGATCACTTTAATCCTGGAGCTTCTTTAAGATTATTGAAACAAAACCAGCAGTAGTCAAATCTAGCTTCACACCTGCTGTAGCAAGTATCGGGTAGTAACTTGCCTTTCCTATCCTTATAAAATCATGTTTCCTACCCACAAAGGGGCAAAGATTCAAAACCCTGATCTTCATAACGGGCCTGGTAACTAGCATCCCTGTGCTAATAAATTAGTTCATCCGAGTCCCCACTTCTTGGAGCCATGAGCTTTTCCTTTCACTGCAGTAGTTTCTGGGGAGAACTAGATTTGATCTGTTTAGACACAGTGTTCTTTTCTGCCACATACAATCTCAGAAGGCTTGTCTCATTGCTCAGAGCAGCATGCCCAAGTACATCATTGTCCACTTTACAGGCAACTCCAACAAAGAACATGAATTAGTTTCAGAACGACTCCATCAACTTCTTTTATGGAGATCCAAAAGAAAACTCCATTTCACTCTCACAGGGATACTTCAAACCAGCAGGCAAATAAGCATGATCCATGGGATGTCGATAATCCCCTAAGCGGTTTACAGGATCATTTTAAAAAATAACAAATAGTGTTATCAATTAAAAGGGTAGTATGTGCAGAGATGATAGTCCATAAAATATTCTGAAAATTGTCTGTAACACACTGAAAAGGTACCAAGCCATCAGAGAATCTGCATGATGCTTAGTCACATAGTTTAGTTTTAGGTGGTTCTACAAGGAGCAGGAAGTTGGACTCAATGATCCTTATAGGTCCCTTCCAACTCAAGATACTCCATGATTCCATGAAAAAAATAAAATGAATCACTATTTTAACATGAATGCCAAGGCAAATGAATTCCTGCATCCAGGAATGCAGAGAAGACTGAAACACTCCCATTCCCTGAACTGGGCCACGGACTGTTAAGCTCTCCTGCCTTAGAAACAGAACAAGAAGCTGGTAAAGGTTTGTAAGAGCGATGCAGTTAAAATGTTTGTTTTCATTCAAGTTCCCAGCAGCATCCCAAATATGACCTCACAAGCACAGGATGGGTGAAGGCACTTGAGACCAAGATACATACGTTCTCTTCCAAGGACGATTTTCTCAAAGCTAGATGGGAAACTAATACAATATAGGATTATAAAGAAAACTGCTCAAATTTCCAATGATCATCTGACACTGCTTGAGAAACTATAATTTCTAGTGGCAGCTTTCATGGCCTTGGTGACTTCGGAGAGCCACTGAATGCCCGCCAAAAATGTAGGAGGTTCAGTGTCTTCAACAGAGGTAGTTAGAGATTTAGACATTTGCAGTGAAACTTAAGCGATGTTTTGAGTTTGGCCACTGTCACTGACTGCCATGACACTCGAGTCTCTTGCATGTTTCCAAGTCCTAGGCAGTCCTATGGTCCATGTCATGCTTTGGTTAGAGCATCAACGATGCTAAAGAATATCACAATATTTCCTTCAGTATGCAGACTTGGTGCTGGATTGCTGGCAGTGCTGTGAGGGGTTCAGCTTTGGCAGGAAACCCGAGAAGTAGGAAATGGCAGTATACAACTAGGATAGAAGTGGAAACTTTGCAGAAAGGTCTTTGTGACAACTGACATGTTAACTCCGATGGGGTCTTCCTGTCCAGCTTCCGTGCTGGTGAGCTCTTGGATGTGAACCAAAGAGCAACTTCCAGACAAATGTCTTGAGCTTCTGGCTCCAGTTTGACCCCTGATTTTCCAGAAGGTTGATCTGCAGCTTGACTATACTATTTGTTTACTCTTGTGAAACAAAAGGACTCACAATGAGAGAATTTTTCTGTAAAAGTCATCCAGGCCATAAAAATGTCCTGTTTGCTGGGGCAGCCCTGTTAGAAAGTGTTTCAATATCACTGACCTTAAAACAAATATTCCTTAGCTCAGGAATATGCTCTTTCCTCAAAATTTTTTAAAGGTTACCACTGGACAATAAAGAACACAATCTCCAGGAACTAACACTTAACTGCATTCCACAGATCAGCAGATGGAAGCTCCGTCTCAAGCAGAAGGACAAGCGAGAAGTACAGAAGAGAAGCTTTGCATTTTATGTCCTGGGTACAAAACACGATCTCCACGTTACAGCTCAACACAGCCCAAGCTGTTCCTCTGTTTTGGGACAAACTGCATGCGGGAGAATTGAAGAGTGCTATGATACTTCCATCCCTAGAGGCACAGAGAACTCAAAAGCCTTGAGGAACCTACGCTAAGCCAGCCCTGCTTTGAGGTAGAAGTTAGACCACAGGACCTCCAGTGCTCCCTATCAGCCCATATTGTTCTATGATACCGTCTCAATACAGCCTGCTGTATGTATAGCTGATAATTATTTGTACAAGCATAGAATGTATAAACTGTGGCTAGTAACTACTACAATACGGTACATTTCCTACAATGTCAGGCTTAACAGGGCCCCAGGGATTCACAGTAAATGAGGGGAAGCCAAGGAGAGAAAGTGCAACAGATCCAGCCCAAGCACCTGATGGCTGGCCAACACAGCTCCCTCGGAGCTTCCTCCACACGCAGCCTTTGCTCGGCCTCCTTTTGAGTGACCCTTGCCTTTCCCAGATCTGCTGCAGTAGTTGCCTATGTATTTAAACATTTCAATTAATTATCAGCTTCTCAAGTTCAGGAACTATTTTACCTTACTCAAATAGTTTATTTAAAAATATATATATATAATATTCTCCAATTCAGAAAAGGATAGAACTTCCCACAATGTAACTTTCTATATATATATATATAAAAATTTTATGCATTCAGTGAATGGAAACAGTTTTACTGTATACATTTTTAATGTTGTACTCTATGCAAATCTGCATTACCTAAAAATATACCGTACTTCTGTAAATCAAAACAAGCAGGGAAAAAACACTGTAGCTGTGCGCTGGGTTATTAATAATATCTAACAGAAATGATATGAAAGTTTCAGTTTTGAATTGAAGAACTCCCAAACAACGTCTTACTCTGCGAGTGCGTAAGTAGAAGACTGAATACATTCTGGCTCTGTTAAGCTGAACTTAGTAGAGGTTACAAAATGTAAATATATTTATTAAATTTCAGTATTTCAGTGTTTCCAAGTCCACTTTTCATGATAGTGTTAAATAAATCATGGTCCTATCCTTCCAAACATTTCAACACTCTTTAAAAAACAAAAACAAACAAACAAAATTTTAAAGTGAAATG
>JAOXNV010004805.1:0-14475 GCA_028565915.1 Momotus momota | reverse complement strand
GAAGCAGGAAAGGGGGGGTTGGAGGAAGGATGCAAGGCGGGCAGGGGCCGAGGGAGAGGGAGAGGGAGAGGAGCTCCATAAACATTCAGTGTTTACAAATATGTCAAAATGACAGTGACCAATATTAATAAAGCCCTCTGAGTGCAGAGAGTCTGAGAAGCAGATGCTGCAGATTTGCAAGACAGTTCTCATCTCCTTTATGATGGGGTAAAACCATAGCTACTGTGCCGTGATCAAGAATATGTCATGATTCAAAAAGGAAGTAGAATCTGAACCACATATTTTATTTTCATTCTAATCAGCATTGTTTAGTAAAAATAGGATATTGGGGAATAATACAGAACAGAATATTGTTCAAATGCAGCTGCTAAGTAATCAGAGCCTTATTGTCTGAATCACGCTTGAAGATTTCATATGTATGTAGAAAACAAGTGTGACATGTTCAGCATTTAATAGTTTTGCAATAAATATCCTGCCTGTTTTTTTAGGTTCATTAAAATCCAGCCCAGGATTGATTTAATGATGGAAATTTAATAATCAAACCAGTTTATGTCTGTAGCATCTTCAAAAATTGTAATGAGCTCTTCCAATGACCAAAATAAATCTCATACAGCAAAGTTAGGGCAGTTTTCCAGGTGCAAGTTAACCCTATTAAACCTTTCTGCTTGACAAATCACCCTCTTCTTTTATCATTATTATCTTTTGCTTTCTAAGACATCTTTTTAAAGACAAATTGACTGTGTTCTTTTAAAATTAATTTACATATTTTTTATTTACTGTCTTCAGGCTTGTTTACTTTCTGGGTTGCTTCTGTTCTCCCTTCTGCTCTTACCGTGATTTGAATAGAAAAGTTGTGACCATTCCCATCCCTGACACGTTCCTTCAATCCACATTTTGCTCCCCTTCAGTAAAAATTTTCTGGGAGAAAAGCATTAGTAGAAGCTCTCTTCTATGATACCAGTGCCTTGAATTTCTAAGGTTTCTGAAATGCTTCCTGTTCATTAAAGCAGAAAAGGGATTGATTAGGGTCGATTGCCTACTAGTATTCCCTGTTTTGGTGACAACCTCCCCCCCATAAATTCAGTTTTATCTTCGGAAGATAAAGAGTAATGCTATATGGCTTAAAAAAACCAACTTCCTTTAGCTAAACAACCAATCAACAAAAGTAAAATACAATTTTATAAAATACTTGTTGATCCCTTTTCATTACTAGGGAACTAAAGTGCATAACACTGAACTTACTTGTCCATGGCCATTTCAAAGTACAGAGTAACCACAAAATGAAAACACTTCCCATATCATAAAACTAAGATGATATTCTTGTTTTCACAGTGCCTTAGAGCTGTCCCTTTCTCTTTGGAATATCTCTGGCACAACTTCTGATTTTAAATATTACCCAGGATACTTATACAATAAACCAAATCAAAACAGTAAGATGTAACAAAGCATCTTCTGCTTCAGGACTAGCATGTAGGAAAGAAAAACTAGAGATTAAACATCTGGTCAACAATATTTAATGTCTACCTGATGCTAGTCCCATTTAAGAGTGTTGATAACTGAGGCTTTGAAAGGTTAAGAAAAGGTCATGAGAATGACAGCGTTGTTTCATTAACTTTTGTTCAAATGCAGCTATCATTCAATGAAAAAAAGTGTTGTGAAGATGCAAATTTTGTGATTAATCCAAAGTTCATTGCATCTAGTCTTTTGTAGACAGTATATGAAAGGTTTGCAGGGCTTTTTTTCTGAACTTTGATATCTGTCTATCATGTGACATTTTGTTAGGGAGCTCACGTGACCATTTACTGTACACTGCAAGTGCCTTTATTAAACCTGGCAAAAAGATGCCTCACATTACAAAGTCAGATTAAAGGGTTATGGAGAACTTGGTTAAGTGGATTTTCCAAGAACAGTTTGATCACTGCTCTAGCTGGCTGCATGGATGAGTGTATTCATGCTTGCTGCATTTTTAGTTATCACCTGTCTTTTGCAGAACTGTTAAACTTGGAATTTTCTTAAGCTGTGTCATCAGCTTCCTTTATGTACATTTTTAGTTTTCAGTATTGTCATAGAATCAGAATTATAGACTTGTTTAGGTTAAAAAAGACATTCAAAATCATCAAGCCCAACCATTAACCCAGCACTTCAAGTCCAACACTAAAATCACATCCGGAAGCATCTGGGCACACTGCTGGCTCATATTCAGCCAACTGTTGGCCAACGCTTCCAAGTTCTTTCCCCCCAGGGCAATTTTCCAGACCCTGTTCCCCAAGCCTTTAGCATTGCATGGGGTTGTTGTGACTCAAGTGCAGGACTCAGTGCTTGGTCTTGTTGAACCTCATCCCGTTGACTTCAGCCCATCAATGCACCTTGTCCGTATCTCTCTGTGGAGCCTTCCTACCCTCAAGCAGATCAACTCACCCACCCACCCTGGTGTCATCTGCAAACTTACCGAGCTTACACTTGATTCCCTCATCCAGATCATTGATAAAGATATTAAACAGAACTGTATACTGGATACCTTTGCAAGGGCTACTATAGCAGACATGAGTAACTCAGCTGCATTCAAACTGTAAGTATCACCTTTCTGTTACTTACTGTAAACATTTCATTTACTGTAAGACTATATAGATATACAGGAGAATCATGCAATGTAATTTCATTAACTTTTGTTCAAATGGCACAAAATTTAACTGCCGATGTATACATACACTGATTCACACCTGCTGTATCACAGAAACGTAAATTCATTTATCCTGTTTCTCAGAATGTTCACAGGTCATCTTTATTATCTATTTTACAGGTCATTTACCCATTTCTTCATGATGCAAAGTTGGCAATACCAAAACAAAATCAAATTGTTTTGCACTACTATCCCATTAATTGATGTAAGTTTTTTCTTTCACTTATAAGTATTTCCCCAATTCCTTGAGGTTTTAGAAGTTTCCAAACTTATATACATGATGCTTCCCATAACTTCATATCTGATGCATTGCAAGATATCATGGGCTACTAGCCTTGCATTCTTTTTTTTTTTTTTTTGTATCAGTATATATGTCTTTTAAGGTTCAAGCTTTCTTTCTAGTAACACAGTTATGCAAGGATTTTATTAAGAAATTTGATAGCTTTTCACAGTAAACGATACACTAAGGCATTGATTGCCTTTTCTCACTGCTGTATGCTAAATGAAAGGTAACTATTTGGGGCTGCGTTTTCTTTTAACCACTGCTGCCAGCTGCTAGAGCTGTTCCTATGGTGTTCAGAATCTAACTCCTTCTCCATGGAATTTGAGACTCCACAGTGGCATCTCATCAAAGGCTTGTTCTTCTATCTTTGTAAATTTTCTTTGAAGCTACTTATCTGCACTAACACAATTTTAAACTACGTCTTCTAGTATTTAATATCATATCCCAATATCATTAGGAGAAACAACGTTACGCCTTTGGGGTTTAATGCACATTTGTCAATGTTTAACTTTTCAAGAAAAAAAAGAACTCAAAAATAATATTTATCATAATTCATCAAAGTCTCTTTTGTACTTGCTCTTACCAAGCCTCCATATTCCTTATTTCTTCCTTTCACCTCCTTGCTATAGATCCAAATCAATTCCTCACTAAATAAAGACATGGGCTGTTGTCCGCATTTGAACTTCCCATCTCCCTACACAAAGACTCCAGTCCTAAACCCTCACTCATATACAGTTTATTCTTCTGCTAACTCAAAAATGTTATCCTCAACACTCAAATCTTAAGACCTTCTTTGGAAAGACCTCAATAGCTAGCACATAATATGGAGAACAGTTGATCCATACACTTGCAGTGCATGCACGTTCAGAATAATGAGATCATGACTGCTGTAAACAAATTCTGCATTGACAGAATAGTAAACCCAATTCAGCAAAATCACAAGTTTTCCATCAAAAGAGTTGGCTTTCATAAAATCTTATTTTAAAGAATGCACTGGAAGACAGCTTTCGAATTCACAGATATATTCTGATTTGAAACATTCCTATGAACTAGTTTCAGCTCAGAAATGTTTGTTTTGTTGTTTGTTTATTTAAAATATAAAGCGCTAAAAGATCAATTTTTTAAAAGTTAAAAGTATTGAAATGATCAATTTCAAAGTGCTTCTTTCGTGTTGCTTCATAGGCATTTCTGTGGCTTTCTAAAGAAAGGTTTACTTTACTGGGTGACAGTGACAGACCTATGCTGTAGGATCTCAAAATCAGTGGAAGTATTTTGAAGGACTTTGGAAAAGCAGGCGCAATACCACTGAAGTTAGTTGACAAGAAGAGTTTAAACAACCTTGATAACACTGTTTCTATAGTTGAATCATTTGCATTTATTTACTCTCTCCTGGCAGAAATACATGCTATTACAAACTTACAAATACCGCACTAAATGTTATACCATATTGATCTCCTGGACCATGTCAAGACAAATGAAAAAATGCAGTATCTCCATTCCATTTCTTTCCCCTTCAGTGTGTCTTTCCTACCCATAGCTGTTTCCTTGGTTGTCCATGGAAAAAGTACTTACATATCCATCTGCAGCCTTTGCGGGTATGTTTTCAGTTTACAGTATATTGATACCTTGTACTTCCTTATTTCCACACTATTATAAAAATCCACACTGTTACAAACATTCACAGCAGAACAAAGTGCCACCGCTGACTCAGTCTATCTGGCCTTTTACTCGTGCGTCTCTGGGAAAATGCAAAGAAGTTTTGTAATCACTCATTGCTTTGCTAGTGCACAGAATAACTCTAAATTCCCATCTATTCAAGGTCTTTTAAAAGTCCCATTGAGCTGACAATGCTTCATGATGTGTTTGTTTTCCCTCCTGGATCTAAATATTTTTATTACTATTACTCTTTAGAGAAGTTGCTGCTGGGTTTTGTTGTTGTTCTTGTTTCTGTTTTATAGTGACACTGAATTTAAAATGAAAATAGATTTCATTATTTATTCATAGGATTTGATTCACCCTGATTGTTACATTATTTTCGATGTTGACAGTTGTGGATGAATAGTGTGGGAAGCTAGAGGGCATTTATTTGACCATGAAATGCCATAAATAATAAACTGATGTCTTGTCCTCAGTTTGGGCTCTTTTATCTTCAAAAGAAGAAACTAAATAAAAAGAATTAAATGATTCTCTGAGTTTTATACCTTCTGTGTGAACTTCATGCCTTTCTACACCATCTGCAGCGTACAAATATCAAGTCTTACAAGGAGAGCTTGGATAATCCCTATCAAGATGCAAAAATAACAAAAAGCAACCTGATGCCAGACTTACTGTTTGATTGAAAATAAATAAATAAATAAATAAATAAATAGAAAGAAAAGTGGGTTTTGTCTTTCTTTTTTTAATGCTATATAGGTAACAATCTTGATTAATGAATGCAGAGAATTAATAAATATATGAAATGAAAATTAAAAAAAACCTTAAAAGTCAGGAAAAATAACTGTGTGTACAACAAACTTCACTGTTGAAGAAAAAAGGAAGGGTTAGTTTTGGACAGAAACCATTATAAATAAAATGGGCCTTAAACACACATTTTTATGATCTAAATGGGTAGGGAAACAATACACTTAAGTTCCAGAATATAACTCTTGGACTCTAGTCAAGGAATAAGCTGTTCAGCAGTACAACTACCCAGTAATATAAATAGAAGAGCTGCATCAATGATTCGTGGTTTAAAGGATGAATGAAACTACAGGAAAATCTAAATTGTGTTTCAAATCCACTGCCTAGATTTGAACTATCCCGTTTACATCTGTCACGGGCAAAAACTGCTCACGTAATTTAAACCAAAGCAGTTCCTTGAATTATTAATGGCCCGTACCTAACAAGCAATCAGTAAACTGTACATTCAGGATCAATGTAATACAGCGGACAAACCACAATGCTAGACAGCTACAGATCATTAATAAACACTTAGGAATTTCCAAATGCCCTTCTTTAGCTGATCTCAGGCAGTACTGGTCACACAGATGTGCACTCACGCACGTGCACAGGTACACATTCACGCACATCCTCTGATGGGCAGCCTGCTCCCCAAGAACCCCTCCTGGTTGGGCAGTGAGGGTTCCCCAAGTTGTAGAGCTGCAAGGGGCTGTACCAAGGACCCCAGCATCATGCCCTGCACTGCTCTTCTGCCAGCTGGGTGCATGTCTCATCCTGACAGCCACCCTGGTGCCACAAGACGATGAGAGGCGGTACCAAGACACACCTGGGCTGGATTTCCTGCAGCTGCTACAGTTGGTCATTTTTAACATGGGCTGTTTTGACCAAATACCCTTCTCACAGGGTTTTGTCTATTTGATCTACACATGTTGTTCATGCTTCCATTCGTAGCTTCACAGTGTGATTTTTGCCAGGGTTAGCCCATAAAAACACCTCTGCCATATCTTTTCTATTTGAGGGAGTTTATATTCTGCAAAGTATATCCTTTTATGTTGCAATACAAAGTAAATGCCCACAATAAGAGCCACCATCAGTGACCATCAATATTATGAAATCACATAGGTAATAAATCATGAAACAGAGGTCCTTGGTCTTCCATGGTTTTTTCACTAGCTAACTGTTCTAGCAAAGTTGTTAAAAAATGCTATAACTCTCTGTTTGGACGATACACTCAAGCGCAACTGATGCACAAATAACACTTGGAGGAAAAATTCCCAATACTGATATCATTCTATGTGGAGGCATGTTTGTGCTGGTTCTGTGCAGGAGTCTCATTAGTGGAGGGCACATATCAAAATATTTCATGCTGTAGTTGGACCCTCTCTCATCGCAGTGTGACTCTGGCTTCAGATGAAATTGCATAATTCATGGCTAGTTCCCAAAGTGAATGGTGGATTTAACATGCCTGGTAACCTTCATCTCACTGAAAGATAAGTTTACAAATGCAGACACTTGTAGATTGGCTCCACCTGCAGCTGCTCAAAAATGTTTCAGCAAAATATTGTTCAACTCTAAAAATGCAATTTTTTTTTTGTTGAAATTGAGTTGTTCTACAGGAACATTTCAATTTTGAAGAAATTTTCCATAGCAAAGTGTCAAAATTAATCACTCCATCTTTCTTGTCTCATTCTGATAATGCCAAAACATTTCATTTCAGAAGTATCACCCTGTTTCATTTCGTTTGACACACAGATTATATGCTGATACTAATTTTGAGTCAGTATGTTTATACATTAATATATATATATGCACATTGTGTATTTTTAAATATGACTGCATCTGAATTGTTGACATTATAGCATTTCTAAGCTATCAAAATATAAAGTTGGGATGCTGTCAACTGGAATTTATATACTGGAGACAATAAGATTTTTAAAAATAAAAATATCACTAGTCCTAATATAGAGTGGTAAAATTTCCTAAAAACCATAAATTGGTATTTCTGACCAGTGGCACCAAGAAGCCCCTCTTTATTTTCATGTAATGGACACTGGCAAAACCCTTGCAGAGAGGTAAACAGCAAAGGAATTATATCTGCAAAACACAGCACAAGCATATAACACTTTGGGTCAGCACGTCTCAGTTTAAAACAATCTACTCACGGTTACTAGTCACTTTTAAGTCGCAGGGAAAAAGCTCAATTGCTGCATCAAATCTCAGAGCTTTGTAGATCCAGAGAAGCAGTGAATTCATGGACATCATGTTTGTTTACCTTTCTCCTTAGATTAGCTAATTAGGTTCAGATGTTAATACACATATCATCCTTTCTCTTTTCTTGCCTGTGAAGAACACTCAAGAGACAGGATTAGAGTACAAAAGCCTTTATGCACAAAATGTCTGCGGTCACAACCACAGCAATTCGAGCTCACACATACCAGCCATCCAGGGAATCTCACAGTTGCCTGACAGGGATGAGGCAAGAGGATATATATTAGGTAAAAAAAATCTCAGAGGCATATTCAGTCTTTGGCTCCACTTGATCTGTCAACAGGAGTGGAAATGAGCACTGGTTCTACTGTGATATACAGCTGCCCACTGATTTCATAAACAACAGGGCAGTGAATAGCCACCACATCTGGAGGATCTCACTCATTATCTGCTTAGTCTCTTCATAGATACCACAGCCATAAAGATCATAATTAGGTTTTATGTAGTGAAGATTTTACAGTTAATTAAACAATTTGGAAACTGCCTGATTGATTGATTAGGTAGTTGCTGGAGTGTTCTGATTTCTCAAACAAGGCAGGAGGCATTTACTCCCAAACTCAATGAAAATGCTGAATAAAGTTCACTCCACCCTGGGTGTTATTTTCTTCAGTTTGACTGCGGTCACAGAAGAGGAGTGAATTGCACAGTGGTTTAGGGTGCCACCAATCCCTACATACTTCTGAAAGTTAAGATCCAGCTATTATTTTCAGAGGCCATATGAAAACACTTCCCCTTTATTTCGATGGCTCCTACGCTATTGACTAGTTCTTCAGGTACTGTGGCAACTTTCAACTACTTGCTTCTCTTAAGCACTGCATTCTAGGTGGGGACAAAAATCAAAAATATTCATTTTAAAGTTTGTTCAATCGACTTTGCTTATGTAATATTCAAATAGCCACAAGGCTAACTCATGGAGCAGGGTAACCTCAGCAGCAATTCATGTTTAATTTCTTTCCCTACCACTTTTAACATTGTTACAAAAGCTATTAAATTAACAGATTCCCGTGACAGTGTTTCATTTCTCATTATAACAAAAAGGCAAGCAGCTAACACTGCAGAGTTTTCATCAGCTAATGCCTTGTAGTAAATCCATTAGAAATCCATTGGTATCTAATTGTCTAATCACAGCGAAGGCCTAGGAGTGACATGGCTGTAATGGGATTAAAGTAGATTGTAGTGCACTGCCTACGTTCTCTGATCCAGTCTGCAGATAGCAATGACCTTGCAGGTCATTTCAGTTAATTTAACCAGACTCGGAAGAAAAGGAGGAAAAACTACTTTGACTAAATAGGTAAAAGAGCAGACACTGGTTTGTTTACACTCAAAAGAGATAAAGTGGACATTACGGCTGGAAAAATGCACCATTAACTTGAAAGTAATCTAACATATCAGTGAAGAGCTGTTGGTAGGATCAAAGTTGGTTGCATAAGGGGAATGCCGCACATGGTATGCAGAAGCAGGCAAAGTTCTAGGTATCCAGAAGGCACTGACTTATCAAGCATATACCCCTTCAGTCCAGAGTAATTTGTCCTCACAACCTGCAGCTTGAAGGCCAGAAGCAGCCTTCTGCCTGATGAATGCCATCTTCTAAACCTAAGCAAATTGACCACTTAAGGGAATGGACTTGCAAACATTGATTCCATGGCTTTGTGAACTATTAGGGTTCCTTACAGTGGATGCCATTGAAAAATGGGAGCTGTTGCTTTGCTGAAACTATTTAAAGCACCTTGGAACTCTGCTTTGAAATCTGTCATGCCAAACACGGAAGGAAATTAATTTGCCCATTTCCATCAAAAATACCTTTTTGAATTTCTCTTTAGCTGCTGACATAAGGTAATTACATCACTGTCACCAAAATGGAGAGGGTATGTCTCAGCAAATCATAAGTGTATGGTTGAAAAATCACAATAAACGCACATCTATTTAATCATTGTAACTATTGACTCTTGGTTCAGCTTCCCAGCGTGTACATAACCAAAGTGACTTTTCAGTGAGGCATTGTTATCCTAAGAATTGGGAACAGGCCCGATCTTAAAATAAAGCACTGTGGTATCACAGAATCACAGCATCACAGAATGTTAGGGGTTGGAAGAGACCTCAAAAGATCATCTAGTTCAACCCCTCCCTGCCAGTGCAGGAATCTAGAGTAGGCCACACAGGAACATGTCCAGGCAGGTTTTGAATGTCTCCAGAGAAGGAGACTCCACAAATTCTCTGGGCAGTACGTTCCAGTATTTTGTCATCTCCACTGTGAAAAAGTTCTTCCTTATGTTTACCTGGAACCTCCTATGCTCCAGTTTGCACCCATTGCCCCTTGTCCTATCATTGGGCATCACTGAGAAGAGCCTGGCTTCATCCTCCTGACACTCATCCATTACATATTTATAAACATTAATGAGATCATCGCTCAGTCTCCTCTTCTCCAAGCTAAAGAGACCCAGCTTCCCCAGGCTTTCCTCTTAAGGAAGATGTCCCACTCCCTTAATCATCTTTATGCCTCTGCACTGGACTCTTTCAAGCAGTTTTCTGTCCTTCTTGAACTGAGGGGCCCAGAACTGGACACAATATTTCAGGTGTGGTCTCACCAGGGCAGAGTAGAGGGGGAGAAGAACCTCTTTTGATCTACTAACCACGTCCCTTCTAATACACCCCAGGATGCCTTTGGCCTTCTTGGCCACAGGGGCCCATTGCTGGTTCATGGTCATCCTGCTGTCCACCAGGACTCCCAGGTCCCTTTCCCCAACGCTGCTTTCCAACAGGTCTGTCCCCAGCCTATACTGATACCTGGGGTTGTTCTTTCCCACGTGCAAGACTCTACACTTGCCCTGGTTGTATTTCATTAAATTTCTCCCTGCTGAACTCTCCAGCTTGTCAAGGTCTCACTGAATGGCAGCACAGATTTCTGGAGTGTCAGTTACTCCCTCCAGTTTTGTGTCGTCAGCAAACTTGCTGACAGTGCACTCTGTTCCCTCATCCAGGGCATTGATGAATCTATTGAAATGTACTGGTGCCAGTGCCGACCCTTGAGGGAGTCCACTAGACACAGGCCTCCAACTAGACTCTGTCCCATTGACCACAACTCTCTGATTTCTATCCTTCAATCAGTTCACAACCCACCTCACTACCCGATCATCTAGATCACATGGTGATTATTCAAAATATTTCAATTTATCTAAGTGAAACTGCAGTGTTTAGGATAATTATAGTATTTTCAGAAGAGGAACAGACTACAGATATGCCTTGCCGTCCAAGCAACATTATTTAGGCTTTGCTTCTCATTCTCTTTGCATGGTAATGGTGGCTTTGCCTGGATTAGTGCTAGTTTGACAGCCCATTACACAGTTTTTGTAAAAATACTATTTTCTTCTCTGGAGACTTTCAAAACCTGCCTGTAGGCAATTCTTGTGCAACCTGCTCTGGATGAACTTATTTTGGCAGGGGGATTGGACTAGATGATCTCCAGAGGACCCTTCCAACCCCTACCATTCTGTGATTCTGTGATTCTGCGATTCTGTGATTCTGTGATTCTGTTTCACAGAATACAGAAAACCAACCAACCAAACAAACAAAAAAAGGGGCAACCAAAAAACAAACACTGGCCTTCATCTTAGAAATTCAGAAAAATCACAAAAATAGTTCAATCAGGTAATTTCGTTTGATGGAACACTTCTCAAATTTTAAAAAGCTTTTGAAAAGTTGAAACATCAATGTTTTCAGGCCTCTTGAACCCATCACATAGTGTCTTTAACTGTAAGTTAAAGATTTAGTGCCAGATGTGATTTTCCACTAAAGGGCATCAGTAGAAAGTATATTTTTTTAAGAAAATCAAACACTGAATGTATTTTATCAGCAATGTTAGTATATGATGAAAGGAGTAGAGATACATAGTGGCTTAGAAACAAGGAATTGGAGGTAAACGGTGTGACAGAGAGTGAGCCATACACAGAATATTGGCTTTGACAGTGTCTCAAACTGGACATGTCATTTCTGCAGCTACTGGGACCTTGCGAGAGTATGTCTTCAGCAGTAATTCCCTCTTCAAATGGCTGTGGGACCTGTTGGACCTATTCTGATTCCACACTGGTGTGACTTCAAGAGTTTACTCCTCATGCAAGCAATAGTCAAAACAAAATTACGTCTAAATAAGCAAGACTTAGCCTGGTTGCACCTGCCAGAAATCTGCTTTTGTAGTTTTAAATTAGTTCTTTGTTTACTTCAGTGACTTGATAATCTAAAACAGGCACTCTGGAAAGAAACAAGAAAGATTTAACTGTACATTTATGCGTTCATCTCCAGTTTTCAACAGCTTAAAACTCGAAATCTGTGTGCAAGACTCAGAGAATTTCTTTAGAATGACTGGTTGTACTACAACTAAAGAGTCCAGGTGTCACACAGTGTAATTTGTGTTTATGAGCAAGGTTATTCACTATGCTTATGTTCTACATACATACTGAAGCGCTGTCTAATGCTTTTATCACAACAGACCTCTTCATAAATGGCCTCATCATTCTTTCCTCTTTAAATACACAGAAACAATATTCTTGAGTGTACTTGTCCAGTAATAGAGATGATTCTCATGCCATGGAACTAAGAGACTGTTTCCCACAATTCCTATTACTTTATTTAAGAAACAATCATAAGGAAAGGATTTGCTGGGTGATTAGTGATTTTTAAGTTGTAGCAGATATTAAGACGATAAACAACAGTGATAAAGCCATCTCTATAACTTTTCTACCCTTCAGAATAAAAGATTTCAAACACCTTTAAACTTTCTTCCCTCTAATAACAATCTGACAGCCTGGCATTACCTCTGTATTTTTAGAGATGTAGCTCTGCACACTGGCAAAGATGTACCTCAAAGTTAATCTGAGTAGACATCAAAATACATTATGACTTCTTTATATCTCAGAGGTATCAATAAACTAAGAGCTATCCTCCAGCCTTACAGCTCACTAGCAAAGACCTCTTCACCACATAGTGCTGTCTAATGTAGGAAATGATAAAACAAGGCAGCTAGGATCGCCTTTTGTCCCAGTGACAGGAGAACATAGAAAAAACATTAACAATTTCTTGTCTCAAGGGCATTTGGTCACCAAATAACAATAATTTTAAGAATTCTATTGGCAAGCAAATAATTCAACTGATTTCAGCCTTGGGAAAGAGATCTGTGGAGATGCTATTTTAGAAAGCTGGTTAGCAGAGAATACTTGGAGAGTATGTAAGAGAGGCAGCACAGCTGAAAATAAATATATATATTCTATTCGAAAGAGAGGAGAGGGAGAGGGAGAGGGAGAGGGAGAGGGAGAGGGAGAGGGAGAGGGAGAGGGAGAGGGAGAGGGATCTAGCTATCACTTATGTCCATTCTTCTCTGAGTAAATTGACTGAAACATCATGACTGCAGCATTAACTCACTGCAGTTTAACATTATGAAGAAAGATATTCAATCTTTTGCTAGCCTTTAAACAAAATAAACTAGTTCCTTGGCAAGGATTGCATGATGAAAAGAGATATCTTTGTGGCAATTATGTTCATATACAAAAGATCTGTAATTACTTCTGAGTATAGGAGGAATCTTACAAAAAGTTGCCCCCCTACTGTGAAAGATAAAGCACTTTTATCCTGAAACATCAAGTTCTTACTCTCAATCTCAGCACAGCAAATCCTGATTGCCTATACAACACACGGCTCTCTCAGAGTTTCTGTGTGCTCCTTCTTACTCACAGTTTTGGAACCTGTAGCAGGCAAAGACACTCCATCCAGGCTGCTCAAATTTCAAAATGGATTCACACATTCTATTGTTTTAGTTGGTGGCATGTGCCTGCATTTTGCGCCTATGTTTAACATCAACAGTAACTGGGGCCGTATCCACCAACGTATTGTAAACTTCACAAAAACACTTTTTCCTTCTACCCACTTTTTTTTCCAACATCCTGACTAAAAAGACATGGTTTGCAGCATGCTGGGGAGCTCGGTAGGTTCAGTAACAATTGCCCTGAACTGGAGGTAAAAATTCATCGACTCTGATGCCTTACTGAGAGTGCTTATTGTTGGCATTGCCATTAGTGCGTAGAGTTGCATGGGAGATCACATTCTTCTGCACAAAGTTATATAACCGACAAAGGGCCCTCAGCCTCCCCATCTTCTCTTTACTGTATCACTGTGCTATTCATTCAGCAGTTCACAGCTGTCCTCTGCCTAGTATCAGTTAGGAACTAACCAAAGAAAGCAAGAAGAATTCCCTGTACCATAGCCCAAGGTTTTAAAGGTTAAGCACCATTGAGTGACAAAGAGAAAAACACAGAGCCAGTATGAAGAAATACTGGAAGTATCCTTTCCAGCTGGTGGGCTAGTGTTAGGCAGAATGACAGAAATACAACAACGTGGGAAAGTGAGGAAGTTACAGAGAGCAACCATTAGAATAGATATTGGAAAGGTAAAGACTGAGTGTCTGTCTTTTGGTTAGAATATCCGAACTGGTCTTTGAGAGGTTCTTCGGTGTCAAGTCTGTCTTGGAGCTTTTAGCGATGATGGCTTTTCAATATGTCAATAGATAAATTAAAAAAAATATTAGGGGAAATAGCTCTCAAAGAAGGGAGAGAATTTTGATTCTCTTGGGCACCATGGTAAATAAATGTTACAGAAACATTTCTCTCACTGGCATTCCATATTGCTTCTTTTTTTGGGGGGGGGGGGGGGGGTTGGGGGGATGGGTGGGTAGTAAGTGGGAGTGGTTGTAATGAACATTTTACAGGACATTTTTTTATGACGAGTCTCCAGTCTATTATACATCTTGCTTGGACTTTTT
>JAOXNV010004803.1:0-27031 GCA_028565915.1 Momotus momota | reverse complement strand
ACACTCCCTTATAGTCCTCAGCCTTTCCACCTCCTCCTTTAGCTCAGCCACCAGGCTGAGCAGATCATTCGTCTGGTCACACCGAACACAGAGGTTATCGCTGTCACTCTTTGCTAGCAACGCCAGGCTCCAGCACTCTCTGCAGCCAGAGACCTGGATGGCTGCGTGCTTCTGTGGGAGCTCGGTCTGGGTTCCCACATTTGTCACAGCGATCGCTGCCTTCCATCGGGTAGAGACCATGACTGAGTCACACGCGAGCTCTGTTGGCGCTGACAGCGAGACGGCCGCTGTTTCGCTCCTCGCCGACTGAGCTGCGCTTTCGGTTTCACCGCCTTTGAATCTCCCGCGGTTGCCCCGGTAACGCCCCCAGTCACGTCACCCTCTCGGCTTTCTCCACGTGCTGCCGGCTCCTGCCGGGTTTCACCACTCTTTCTTGGGTTTCCCCGGCTCTGGGAAATCAAATTACAAGTTCGGATGTCAGTCGGAAATTAACTATTACACAACCAAGTCCTAAATCTTAAGGAGAAATGAACCAAAATGGGTTTACACTCGCTTGTCTTGCTTTACGGACATTTCTTCTCTCTGAATGTATCATTTCCTAGGTCCCTGATTGAGGCAATCTATATTCGTTTAAACAAAATATGTCACATGGCATTCATTTGTATTTTTGCTCCTGGGCTTTTGCCACGGTAAAAATGATGAAAGCCTTTGCTATCTTCTCTCTCAAGGTACAATTAGCTCTTTGTCTCAAGTGAAATGATCACTCTTCTTCTGTTATAGTGCTCTTCACAGGGACAGTGGTGACTTCTGTTCATGAGTATCGACTAGAGACTGCTCTACACTTCTACAACTTACATGACGCCTGATCAGTAAATTACTTAAATTACCTGAGCTTTGAAGTGAAAATGTGCAGTTCACACTTTGGAAAGTAAATACTTCATCATCCATACTGTCATTAATCACTATGGACTTTTAGCGAATTATAATCTTTTGCAAATGGATGGGATACAAGAGGGTCTCTCAAACATATATGCCGGAGTCTAAACAAAATTCCATTTGTCTTTGATAAATTGAAAAGCTGAGTGTTGTAAATAATGCAGTTATTTATTTCCAGTGGTAAGCAGTAATATAAGAAAACAGGAAAAGTATGCTCTATATATAACTATCTCAAAAAAAAAAAAAAAAAAAGAGTAAGCATTTCTGTGTTATCATTCCAATCAGTTAAAATTAATAGCATGGTAGACAGCTAAAAACTCTTCAACTTTTCTGTATATAATCTTAAAGAGACGGTGGTAGTAGCTCTTCTTAGCAATAATAGCAGGGCCCATCAAAAAAAAAGCAAGCAGACATCTGTAGTACTACCACTGTCTGGAAATGGACATAAGCCTTTGGATCAGCTGGTGGAAGCAAGTAGACAAGCCAGTCCAGGTGACTTGAGAACTGTCTTTTTTCTTCTTAAAGAGAGATTACAGGTGAGACAAACTTGCCAGTCATTTTTATTTGGATCAGGAAAAGGAAACTGTTAGATCAGCCCAGCAAAGGCCCTAATTAACAAAAAGATCTATGTGCAGAAGTGATTGGCAGGCAGATGATCAGCAGATGTCTAGCTGAAGCAGAGGGCAGCTGGGAAGCCAAGCTGTAATTGGCTTCCTTCAGCTGGCTGAATAAAGAGAAGATAACAAAACAGAGAGAAATTAATTCCCTTTGTTCTCGAGAACAAAGAACTCAACCATTTAGTTAACAGACCAATAAAGATGGCTTTATAGTGAATGACTTGGTATTTAAAGAAAAAATATGTGAGGATGGAATGAATAGTACTGTTACTTTAGACATTATATTGCCTAGAAAAATGGATTTATTCATAATATATTTTAAGACTTTTTTTCCTACTGTTGCATTGCACTTAAAAAAAAAATCTTACAACTCAAGACAAAAATCCCAGTAGAAAGATTACATCAGTGTACAGCATGATAATGTCCTTTAGAGTTCACTCACAGTTTTAGTCATGTGGCTTTCTTTATGTCAGGTTTCTGAGAAATAGACTTTCACTATATCTTCTAGCAAATAAGAACAATAAGTACAAATCTATTTTTGAGCAGACTTAATCTTGTCCCATACCATCATTGCCTTTCTGGATGCACTAAATGTTCTAAACCACTTACCAAACAGTCTCAGGCATGTTCTGACCTTGGCAGAGTTGGTTCTGCATGCAGGAAGAGTGTTTGATATTTTGTCTGAACTGAGGAATCTGCCAAGGTTCCAGTAAAGAAATAATATAACCTTGCCAGAGCCTCAATCATTAATGTTGAGACAGATTTGTGTGTTTTGCAACACTGGTTAACACACTCTTGATGTTACAGTGAAAAAAAGTAAGCAGAGAACATATCCTTTAGAAATATTTAATTCTGTCAGGACAGATCCATTATAATTAATATTGCATAACTTTCCAGGAGCCTGGCAAGTAACATGGAAAACTAGTACAGGAATACCAGGGGTAAATTTGATTGCAGAAATAACTATATTATATTCTGTGTTTCTACGAGTCTCCAGACATGTTTATGAGTAAGAACATGAGATAAAAATATTCCCCAAATATTGAAAACTCTTGTTCAAAGTCAGATCAACAGTCTAACTTTGATTTCTGAAACAGGTTTTGTTAATCAGTGTATTATTAGTCATAATCTCATATTCTGTTATTCCGTATGAGATACTAAATGAAATCTCAGATTTTTATTAGTAATAAACAGAGACAGCTACAGTGTAGTCATTGGATTGCTTTGAATTGCTCGGCATCTAGAGAACAGAAAATGAGGCAATCATTTTTCATCAGTAGCAATTTAAAAAAAAATAAGCCATACAGGCCATAAAAGAAAAAATAAGTCATAAAAGCCATAAAAGCAAAAAAAAAATCATAAAATCTCTCTTCATGAAATTAAGAAAATTTAGAATAGAAGGAAACACATGAAGAAAATGCATTCATATTGTTGACAACATATTTGAAGCTGAGCTATACTGTAAGCACTCAAGTATAGACTAGATCTGCTGATTCTGTCCTATAAGTTAAATCTAAATTAAAGTCCAATACATCTGGTGAAGGGAGAACTTCTACAACATTTATTGCTATATAGTGGTACATGCACCACATAGAAAGCTTGTAAGGAGTAAAATAAGTTAAAATGCAAGGAATGGTATGGCACAAAAACAAAATGCCTGAACAATTAGTGCCTAAATTCACAAAATGGCACCAGCCTTACTCGCTCTCAGAAACTCTGCACAAAGTGTGCTTAACAAAGCATTGCACTGCAAGAGCTAGTGAAGAATAATTCCTGATCCATACACCAGCCAAACACCTGTCTATGTCAAACGAACTGTGGAATACGATATTTGTTCAACACCGCTTTTATGCCAGGGCTGCTATTGCAATGAATATCCCAACAAAACTAATAAAAAGCTGATAGCGTTAACTTGAATGGCAGTAGTTAACTGTGTTAAAATCATGTTAACAAGTAGAAAGATACATTTATACATCACTAGGTTCAACCCTTCCAGAAAAAAAATAATTATTAAAAAAAAAAAAAAAAAAAAACCCACACTTTTATATTTTTCTCTGCAAGGTGAAGTTGATTTATATCTGATCTTTACTCTGAGGCATTTTAGCCAGCCTATTAGAACAGCAACCACCAGTGGATGTTACTCAAAATTGTCAACATCCATTCTGCATCGAGCATCTCAGGAAGAATTATATGAAGACAGAATCACATTCCTAGGAAATAATATCTTTTCAGGCAAATTACAAGCAAGCCCTCTGACAGGTTCATTATAAGACTTTCTGTACTTTAGATTTATTAAACTTTTAACTCCTACTGTGAAAATCATATGAGAAAAAAAAGGAAGAAAAAATATAAGTCTAGGAGAATTCTAATACTAATCTAACAAGTGACTCAATTTTTAGAAACGGGTCTTGATCTGCATGTCTTGACCTTCAGCAATGGAGCTGCCATTTATTTCTTCACAGGAATTAGCATATTTATTTTTTTTTTTCCCCCCTTGTAAAGAGGTAAAAACCAAAAATGTGTCATGATTTCTGTGTAATGAAAAGTGATTTGAAAAAAAATAAAATAGAATTGAACTAACAGGGCACCAAGATTTCTGGACATATTATTTGACAAATCTCCAACACTGCAAAAACCTTGGAAAAGCAACCCCTTTGTCTTTTCTTTATCTGTCACCACTTTGTGGCTCACAGTGTTTAGTCATGTCTCGGTTTCTTTTGGAAATGTCCTGGAACATTACGCAGAAGAGTCCAAGTTTAACACAAGGGAACACAAGCCAGTGTATTCATCTAATGCTAAGCTACAAATTAGAGTCTGTATGAAATAGGTCATCTGGACTGTCATATATGGAGCTATTAATACTGTGCTGCAATTTATAATGGAGGGTATCTGTAGCTCTACCATTCCCTTTTTTCTTACTCTCCTCCCTTCCTTAAAAAATGAGTACCAGTGATTATCAATAAGGTTTTAGAAACTCCCCTTCTCTCCCACTGCCACACATAACAGTTATTTTATAAAGTTAATTTTGTTCTGAAGAACCAAATAACAGTTCTGTTAGATAAAAGAGTGAAATATAGATGTCAATACCTCTTGCAACATGGGAGTATCTTTATTTTCAGTAAGTCTGGGTAATTCTGTCAGATGTCTCAATGTTCCAAAATGTCAAGGCTTAACTGAATATCCCAGTTACTTCAATTACTTTCTGGATTTATTATATTATTGGGTTAATTGTTTATTTCCTGAAAAATCTGCTAAATTATTACCTGAACTATGCTTACTAAAATTCTTACTGATTTGTATTTAGAATTCAAATGCATGCTTTCTGACATACTTTTCTTTTTGTCTTTTTTTTTTTCTGTAGCATTCTCTTTTCTTTCCTTTCTGCAGACAAAGGTGATCAAATCTTACTAACTATATTTGTAAGGAGACACTAAATCTCATTTTGCTCATGTGTTGGATTTCTTTATATGACTGTAGTAATGTGGTTCTGTATTTATTTATTCAGTATGTAGGTGCTTTCAAAAGATAAAGACAAATCATACACTGCTATGACCTACAACTACAGCATCCAGACCTATGTCTCTGGCTGGATTGCTCTAGGAAACAGGGAAGCAAAACTACAGCTAAATCAAATAAATGCAGCTTGTCACAACACTGTGTAAGTTCATAAACTTGGATGACTATGAAATGTAAGCAGTCAATTCCTCTTGCCATTGAGAAAATCACAAGAAAAAAAAAATAACAAAAAAAAAAAATTGTAGCATCAACAGACTTGTTTTCAGGGTACTTGCTTAAGTATTAATTACAATTGTATTCCATTAACAACTTTTAAGTCATTTACTGTGGGTCTTAGTTTATAATTCTTTTGATTAATCTGACATATTTTCATCCAAATGTGTGGAAACTTTCAGTACTTTATATATGGCTTATGCCATTGTCCATGGGTTTACTTATTTTTAGTTAGTTAATTTAAAAAGAAAATGCTATGACTGAGAATATAAATAGGGGAGAGATATTTCCACAGTCAACATTGCAGAATACTCAATTCCTTTTCAAGTTGTGTGTCCTTGGTGCTGAGATATAGTGATCAGAATCAACATCAGACAGAAGCATATATGCAAATTCATCTGTGTATCATATGTTAAGCAGTAAAGAATGATATTATATAACGTATTATACAGAGATTATGTTTGAAGTTTAAATTTAAAGTTATGTAAATGTATTTAAACTTGCCCACAGGCAAGATTTTTCATGTTATGACTTGAAAAAAAATGAAGATCTAAGTACTTCATATCTCTTAACAAGGACATTTATTGTAGAAACAGAATGTTCTCCCCGAAAATTCATGCTGCTTATTTCTTATTAAATATATATATTAGGGAATACATTTGAATCCTTTAATCTCTGAGTTTCAGAAAGCTGGGTTATCTGGCAATATTCTTCACTTTTAAGTTCTGTGAAGAACAACCATTTAATAGATTTTGACATAAACCGCCATGTGGCACATGTTGTCAAACCGAGCTTCCTGGAGGAATTATTTTCTGAAACTAACAGGTTGGATGTTGTGAATTGTTCTAATGACGCTCAAAAAAATAAAATAACAAAATTCCAAATGCAGCATTTCTATTAAAAGTGACTTACAAAAAATCCCCATGATCTAACCCAACATGCCTTGCTTTCTGCATGATTTTGCTTCATTCTTATTTTGGGGGTTCTTCAATATGGAATTCTGCCATTCAGAACTGGCTAGAAGCAGTGAGTGAAATACAAAACTTTCTTTAAAATCAATAAAATATTGATGAATCCTATTCTTATAAAAAATAGCCTAAAAGATAATCAGAACAGATGAGTGGTGTGATATTTGATGTTTAAAAAATTACCAAAACTCCCACTCTTTCATAAACTTAAAAAAAACCCTTGCCTTTTTTTCCTCTTCAGGCTACTGCTTTTACTTCCCAAATGCTTTATGGTCTTAGATTTTTTTCAATTTTTATCTCAGAACAGTTTAGAATAAAGGTCATTCTACCATTCAAAATGCTTTGCAAATAAGCTATTTCTAGTATTTGCTATTTCAAGTTCATGACTTGATTTGTAGACGAATCTTTCTTTTGAAAAATAGTGATAACATGGCACAATTCATGCTGTACCCCAACAAAGGCTAATGTTTATGTATGAGAGAGGTTTTGACTGCTTCTTTTTAAATTTTACAAGTTTTTTAATTCCTGGTATTATAATAATAATATTAATAATAATTTTTCTTTACCTCTATCTGGAATCTCTTTTGCTCTGGTACAATCTCTCAGAAACATTACTTCTGTGTTCTATGTGGGGCTGTGTTTTTGATTTGTGCTGAAAATAGTGTTGATATTACAGGGGTGTTTTAGTTGTTGCTGAGCAGAGTTTACACAGAGTCAAGGCCTTTTCTGCTCCCCACCCCACCCCACGAGTGAGTAGGCTGGGGGTACACAAGAACCTGGGAGGGGACACAGCTGGGACAGCTGAGTCCAACTGACAAAAATGGATGTTCCACACTACATGATGTCATGCTCAGCATATAAAGCTGGGGAGAAGAAAAAAGGAAGAGGGGGGATGTTTCGAGTGATGGTGTTTGTCTTCCTAAGTATCTATTTTTATAATGTAAGACAAATATGAAAAATACTTCTAATGTTCACTCAACATAGGTGAAAAAAGAAATACAAAGCAAGGAAGTACCTTTTCATTACTTCTTCATTTTGAATGTCAGCTGTTGATTAATTTTCTTCTTACATATTTAGAATTATTTAATGAAAAAAGTGTCTGAGAAGTGTTAATAACTAGTGGTGACTGATTATATATGTCACAATGTTGAATTAAAGTAACTTTTTAAAGAATACAACAACTTCTGTAATAGATAATCCTTCATGATAAAGAAGCAGCAAGGGCCATGACTAGATAAGAAAGACCATTAATTTTTAACAGTTAAGTCAAACATATTTGCCCTATCAAAATCCATCTTCAGCATCGTTATAAAATTCTGTCTTTAATGAGTGCCACTGTATATTACAGAAGATACCAGATTAAAATGGATATTGTGCTTTTAAGATAAGATTACTTTTATGAATGAAACTTTTTTGATACAGCAGTGTAGGTTCCCTTCAGATTTTTTGAAGATAAAAATAATCATATACATAGATGTATATGTAATTATAGAATGTGATGCCCAGGGGTATAAAGTGCCGATTTTGGATTTCTTTTGTAACTCAGAAATGGGTGTTGTAGATTAAAGAGTTATAGAAGAGCAGATACTGATTTAAGAGTTAGAGAAAAGACCTTGTAATGGATCAGAGTATAGAAGATTAAAGTTCTGTTAAAAGCATTCATTTCCTTCAAATAGTTTTGCTCTCTGCAGAAATGTGAATGCTGACACTAACAAATGCAAAGTTGCTCTATATCCCAGTTTTCCAAATTGGATATTAATGAATGTATTTGACGGCATACTCGAGGTCTCTTATAAAAATGCTTAAGATAATGTGTGCTTGGTGTGTACTCTTTGAGGCTAACATAAAAATAGGAAATTTAATTTCTGCGTGTGAGTACTCTCAGAACAGATTTTAAATCAACACTATAAATGAAGAAAATTACCTGTCAATTAGTAAAATGACTTTTACAGCTAAAACAATTGTCTGTATCAGTACCATGTCACCTGATGATCTTGACGTTTCAGAATATGTGTTATCTAATATGAAGTAAGAAATTTAAATTATTTGAGTGAATGGGTTTATGTCTATAATCCTTATTCACTATCTTGCTTTCGGTGTTGAATATTATAGGAAGAGAAAGGACAGAGTAAGCTCAGATAAAACCCTATTAAAATGCAAATTACATGAATTTCTAGATAATGAAGTAGGCATTAAGCTTGGAACACTAATGATCATAGTAGTTAAAAGTATATGGCATATTTTATGCACCTCCTACCTCTTCTTTGTGCTCACTTAGATGAAAGTATTGAAATAATTACAGAGACTTTATATTCCTTTTGCCACCAAAAAGAAAGAGCTTTAGAACCCTATTTTCTTAACTACATTCTTTGATTTATTTTTCTGCTTATATAAACAAAAGAGTTATCAGCTTTTAGATATCAGCTGCCACTTTTGGAAAGTGAGTTTAAGGAATCCTAAAAAATAACTTTTTGGGTTTTTTTTTGTTTTTTTTTACAGAGTGCAAATATCTAAATTACTTCACTCTTTTAACTGCACTTTCTGCAGTTAGTAGCGTGTTTTCGCAGGCAGTGTCCACTTCTGGCAGTGATAACACTCCGTGTTTAGAGTTACTGCCAAGGGTTGGTGTGCAGACCAAGGCCACTGTTGGATCTTGTGTACCATGTTGGGGGTGCAGAAAGTAAAAGGCAGCACCTGTGGGGCGGAGTGGCCAGGACAGGGCACCCCAAACTGACCAGCAAGGGATTCCAACCCATATATGGCATATTTAGTATAAAGCTGAACTATATTATATGTTCATATCATACAATAATACATATACAATCATAATATATGTAAGAACATATTCATATTCAGTATAAGGTCAAGCTTTCTTCTGCAATGGCCAGCATCCAAAGAGGACTCTCTCTATTCCCGCTTTGATCCTGATCTGTGTTTTCCTGAATCCAGTTCCAGAACCCAGCTCCTAAATCCAGTTCCCATCAGCCACTGAATCCAGTCTGTGACTTCACCAGTGCCTGCTCTAAAGCATCAGTGGTGACGGTGATGTACTTGTCATTAGGGCTGCTGGGTTTGTTATTGGTTTTATATATATTTGTATATATTCCATTTTGCTATTATTAATAATATAATTAAAGCTGATTTAATTTTCCAACCTATAAATGCCTCTCCCTTACTCCCTTTCTCTTTCCCTTTGGGAAGGGAGAGGGGTTAAGAAAGAGTGTCTGTCAGATGTCCAGTGATATCTTAGTGATTTCCAAGTCACTAAAACTACCTTAAAATATTTTGTGGTTACTTTCTTCTTTTTATTTGACATAATTTACAACTGTAACAATTAGAGCTATAAGAAGACACTCAACTATACCTGTATGCACCCTCCTTAGGATAATTCATAGATATAACAGATCAATTGCTATCATCAATAATGTATAGCTGGGAATCACTGGGCACTTCAGTGGTAGAGCACATTCTTCCCAGAATTGCACTAAATCAAAAAAAGAAAAAAAAAAAGATTGCAAAGTTCAATCTGATTTAAGGAACTAGCTCTTGGAAAATCTAGGCTAAGAATAGCAGTAAGACCCTTGCCCACATTTAGAAAATAGACTTAAAATGTCATCTAAGTTGGTCTTTGACTCTTTGGAATGAAACTCTCTTGAGTGTTGTTTGGTAAACGCTGTTGCTATTTTTTAGTTATATAATTGATTTTAGAATGTGAATGCTTTTATTTTTATGAAAATTCAAGTATTGATTATCTAAATCAAATTCTCTTTATAACAGAAAAAAGAAAAGCCACCACAGAAAAGAAACAAATCATAAATTTTGAAATGTTCAGGTTTTGTTCCAGTTTGGAATGAAGACTAATTTTAGAGCTGAGAAATTCTTCCACCCTAAGTACCACTTCTGTCCTCTGCCCAGTTTTTGTTTCCAGTACGTTGAACAGTAATGCACTGTTACCGAGTAACAGTAAAACAAAAAACTAGCAACAAGAACAGGAAGACTCAAAAGTGAATTATATAAAACAAATTTGAGTTAAAATATATTCTTTTGAAAGATTTGCTCTGTTTTGTATCAAATAAACAAAGTTGAAACATTAAACTTATTTTGCAATGTTAGAAACATTTCATTAAATCCTTTTTTTTATATATATGTATACATACACACATTTCAGAGCATTTGCTTAACAATAAAAAAATAGCCATAAAACTTTAAGAGTGTCTTTTTATCTTATCCCAGCATCATACCTAAAGCAAAACCCACTGATACAGCTATGTATTTGTGACATTGCATTTTATAGAGAAGATTTCTCCAGGTGAAACATGAAATGAGAAGCAACTAATAAAACTTGCGAGAAAACTGGCCAATGGGTATGCAAACAAAAAAATACTTGTCACCTTGGCCTTTACTATGTCTTCCTGCAAAAGTCCAGGGAAGTCTGCTTACAGGTTAGGTCTTTGAAGCAAGATACCAATCCAGCACCTACTGTGAGCATCTGCCTTTTTCTAGATAGGGGGCATGACTGGAGTTCCTAAAAAATTTGTCTCAGCTACTTCTAAACGGAAAAAGTTTCCATCCCCTAATAGGCTACATGATTGCATGCTGCAAGTATGTACTGAGCTACAGGGGAGATTGAAGGAGATCTTGAAAGTTATTTGGTAGAAACTGCAAAGATAAACCGAGTTTAGTAGAAAAATGGGGTGGAGAAATTAGAGAGAGAAACTCTGAAGTATGAGCTCTTGAGAAAACTGTCACAGGGACTCTTAGAGAGTTGCTTGCTCTACCTGTCAAGTCTCTTCTACCAGCAATCTTTCATACTTAATTCTGTTGATTTGTTTCAGGCAACAGGGGAATCAGAAACCATTTAGCCAAGGAGTCTTCAAGGCAGATGTTTATGATGTCAACACAGATAGGAAAATATTAATTAGAAAATACTAATCAAGGCTAAAGCCAGTAAGAGCTGTTTAATTCTCTGACTACTGTTATCACAGCTTTCTCTATTAATCTTCCTATCAGAACTACTGAAGTTTTAAATGTGGAGGGTGAAATACAGATCTGCAAGGAGAACCAGGGAAAAAGGATGCCATTCACTTCATAACCTTTCAGCTCAACAACTCCCTAAATCACACAGCACAAAGAGGAACTGACTGAATTTCTGAAAAATATTTTCAAGTTATGAGGTACTGGAATTAAAGTTGATAAAATAATGTCTTCATTTTGTGATTTGTTTTGAAGGTACTTCAGTTATTTTGTATTTGCAGAACTTATGAACTAGTCAAATGGTGAATCTTTTTATCAAAATTATTCAATGTGTTGTAAAATTCAGATACAGCTTTAAAATGTGTTTTTTCTGTCTCTAGTATTAATTCAATTTTCAAGGTTCTATTTTAATTGAAATTACTACTTAGATCCTGTGAAGTAAATCTCTGTTGGAAAGAGCAGGCGCATTTTGTCTCCACAGTGCTTAACTCCATAGTATGAGAATATTCACAATTTGGACACCATTGACTAACTGATCCATCTCCAGCAATTGTGAAGCAGGAGCTGCGATCAGTCTGTCAATGCTGTACAGTTTCAGAAGGAAGAAACAAATCATTCCACACTGCAAGGCTATTCAGATGTTAATTTTTCCAATAATAAGTCTGACACTGAAGTTGGTACCCAGGAAGATTTGCCGTTCTTTATTTTCTCGAGGCTAGAACAGCATTTCAGATTTTTCACTTAAAATATCTTTTGAAAAAAAATCCTATACAAAGTGTTTTTAT
The DNA here is from genome assembly GCA_028565915.1 of Momotus momota. NCBI lineage: Eukaryota > Metazoa > Chordata > Aves > Coraciiformes > Momotidae > Momotus > Momotus momota. The sequence goes on along the minus strand of JAOXNV010004803.1, from coordinate 15,022 downwards.
ATAATAACTGTCATTAATGACTATAAAAGCGAAGAGGAAAAACTCAAAGTATTCCAGAATTCAAAGCTATTCCATTTGCTTATACAGTTGCTTATGGATTTGTCCAAGGGAAACAACAGATGAGTTTAATGTCTTGTACATCAGTTATGAAATCATCAGTTCTGTGTATGTGTAACATGTATGTGGAAGTTGACAGGGAAGGGGAGAGGCAGTCTTTTCAATGAAGACCAGGAATGAAATATATATTGATATTAAAATTATTGTCAGCAGGAATGAAAGATTTGGAAAGGAAATTGAAAGTTTTATTTACTCTTTACACAGTACGGGTGTCAAGATAGAATGTATGGTTTGGACTGTATGGTACACTGTGTACACAACCACCCAAGAGAAAGAAAACTGCTTTGTGGTGAGACATAGGTTCATTTGGAGGGAAGATCACTATGAATTTCCACCTTTCTTTCATGATACTGTTTTGTATAAATTTAGTTTTAGTACCAACAGCACGGTCTTTTCTTTACTGAAGGTTTTTGTTCAATAAAGAGGGCATGTTCTTCATTTAAGGGAAATTCTAAGAGATTGGGAATACAGTTTTTCATTTATGACAGCTGTAAGAAACTTTTACCGGCCAGAATCTACATGATTATTCCATGAAATGGAAAGACAATACACCTCAGAAAGTATCACAGAAAAGTCAGAATTGCCAGCAGCACGATTGAGAAAGGAAAAAAGCTAGTCATGAAAAACCTGTCAAGTGCAAGTTGAAAGGAGCTTGGACTTGTTAGAAAAGGTAGAGTTTCCTCTTGATAGGTTCTAGAAGATTTTCTAATCCCCCTCTTTCTAAAAAGGGGATTATATCAGAGATGCCAGATTCTTCAGTTTTCTCTGTAGAAAAGCAACCCATGGGACAATGAATGTTGGGTAACTGCTTATTTTAGAAGACAGTCATAGATACCTCTGAGGCGCACTGATTTACTCCACCAGCACTAATTTCAAATATTTGGTTTCAATTTTACCATGCAGCTCTTGTAAGTGCCTTTTGGGTAATTAATATGGTGTTAATTGCTTCAGAAAAGCTTTAAATAATTCCATTTCTCAAGATAGAACAGAATAAAATTTACTTACATGTTTTTCTCTGGCAACTCTACACTCTGTAATACCAGCCAGCTCTGCAGGGTTTGACAGATTCTTCTAAACCTGGACACCATGATACCTGAGGTTCAGAAAAAGTCACATGTTTTAGAAACAGTGGAATTAATTATTAACGACTTAGTTCCTATGCAGCAAGAATTAAGAGGAACAGTTTTTGCTATAATCACTTTTCTTAGTCAAGAAAATGCTACCTGCCTTGTTGGTAGTGGTTCAGTTTCTTCAGAGCGCAGATACATTTCTGTGGACTGAGCTGATGATGTTGACGATGTTTTAAAAAACAGATCTGAAAAATAAGACAATATTCTCAGAAATTTGAAGATCCTCAATAGGTAGAGAAGATTCCTTAATGAAATACAGCAGCCTAGTCTGTGTCAATTCTGACACCACAGTTACATACACATTCTGCAAGTTCTGTTGCAAATTTACAAAACATAGCCCATTTCCAAATATGCATCCCTAGTTACAGCTGATTAAATGAATAGAGCATATCCTTATGACAGAAATTTTATGTGGAAATTTATCCTGGTAGCTCTTAGCATAAAAATATCACCTAAATATTACTAAGGAGAAATGTTCAGAGCCCAGAAGAGGTGTTAAGGCATGCACCTTGCAGATAAAGCCAGTAGTTACCTGCTAAGCTAAATCTTCTTAAATACCTTTTAACTGATATGTTAGACTGCTCAAAAAGGTGCCAAGTTTCTGTGACCACTGTTAAGTTTATTTGAAGAAAGTCAGCAAATGATGTTGCTAAATTATACTGGAAAATAATGCTGAATTTTATATTTATAATAAAAAATATCCTGGAAATTAATAGTAACAGCAGTTCTTTGATTCAGTGTCAGGGTGCTATGAGCATTGGCTGTTCTCTACAAGCTGGGAGCCACGAGGAATTCCCAGACTGGCAGAGGGCTTGTCAGATGAGGCCTGATCCACTGCCCCCAGAGAGGTCATTTACTTGGTAGATGTAACAGTTTGAAACTGCTGATATTGGCATAACTTTGAAATATTTCTGTGCCAGACTGAACTTATAATCTCTTTGAGAAAGGCCTTTATTATACTGAAAATCTGGACCTCAGTATTCTGAGGAGGTTTTTCTAGTCACAGAACCAGTGACTTTATTTGAGGTTGAAATAAAAGCAGGGAGAGGGAGAAGCAGAGGGAGGTTTGGCTTACATGTCTAGTTAGACTATCATTAAAAATGTGAACCATAAGAGAGTTGTCACAAGTCCTTTTGTCTCTTTCCAATGTGGTACATAGTCAATTGTACTATTGCTACTACTGTTTGTAGATTTCAAAACAGTCTTTTGAAATCTGTGTAAATTCAGCACTCTTGTCTTTGAGCTCAGCTGCTGTAGCACAGAGGCCTGATTAATATTGTTTCCCCTAACAGTATCATAATAGAAAAAACTACATCGTCAGGAAATGTGCTGCAGTCTAAAATATAATGATAAATTGGTTCATTTTGCATTTTGGGAACCATATAACTGTGGAACTGCAAAGCAGAAGCTGATTGTGTCTACAGCAGACCGGTATCTAGAAGTGACAATCATCTGTATGTGGGGGAGTGCCAGCAGAAGAGCAATAAAACCACCAAAATGGATACTATTTTTTACCTCTCTGGAAATAAGACAGTCAGGTGAAAAGTGCTATTGGAAAGATTCTTTACAGCAAAGCACATTTTTAATTTATATGCTGCTATAGTTGTTAGCATACTTATATCACTGCAAATTAAGTTTTTGTGACTTTTTCTTTAAATTGTCTCAGCTGAGAAATAAATAACCATCATAAGAAGCAGAAAACTGGTATGTTTCAGGATGCTTCAAAGAGAGTTTTCGAGATTTAAATTCTTCAGGTAGGCAACTCTCCACCCACCATACACGTACACATACCCTCTTAGGATTTAATTTTAATTCTTTTAGATTAGGAAGGATAAGTGCATCTCATTAATGACATTTTAAAATTGATGCCTCTGTAAGCTAGTTCTTAGGCATATATACATATTTAACATTTCTCATAATTAATTTTACTTCCTTTGTAAGCGAGTTCCATTTAGTAACAAGCTACTGTTAAAAATTGTACTGTGCCCTTGGTCACAACTTTGCATCATATCGTTAAACCAAGATATTTAAAATAGTTCAGGAAATATTGTACACCACATAGTGCTGGATAAGCTGTTTAATGAATTAAGGCATGACATCTCCATTATGTGTATCAAAATATGTTTATGGCTTACACTTCCTTCTCAGCGTATCCTGTAGAACCCACAAACAAACAGGTTTTTTTTTTCATTAGAGTAGCTCTAACGATATAAACATTTGATCCGCTTAATCGCAGTCATTTGTCTTTAAACAACTGTATTTCAAAATATGGTCCTGTTACCCAAACCACATTGACTTGAAGCACTGAATTTCCTCTGTTGCAAATAAATAGAAGCTCAGACATTAGCAGGTATCCAAAAGTCAGAAAAAGAAAATGGAAACTAATTATCTCTCTGAAATTCTGTTTGCTGATCCTGACAGTTCTTATGATTAGAGAGCATCCAAGATGCCTACTTGTCTATTTACTACAAAAAATGAAATAAGACCAGCTTAAATTGCTCACAAATTCAACGTGGTTCTTCTTACATTTGCCATATCTTTATTTTCACAGGAGGCCTTTGTCAATCTTTAAACTTTGACCCACATCCAACTCATATTGCTTCTGTCAGAAGTGAGCTCTTTAAAACTGAAGGCAGAATTAGATCCTGTCATTTGAGGATGATGATTAGAATAAATGAACTCAATAAATGAACTCAATAAAGCTTTGCAGAAGCAGACTTGTGAAGAGAGTTCAAAATTCACCTATAGAGAAAACATGCTTTTTTTTCCCCCTAGTTTACCTATTTATTGACAGTACTGATGAGTTTGTTTTTTCTCTGGAGAAAAGAGAAGTGAATGAAGAGCCACTATCCAAGTATTTCACATCCCCATGATAACTGAGCAGAGAATGGATGTCACAATAAATTAATGTTTTAGTTGCAGAGAATGTAGTCGTGATCTAAAAAATACAGTTTAGGCCATTCTAATTGCTTAGCAATCTCACTACCAAAAAGATAGCATATTTTTTAAAGCTTGTATGCTCCACATAGTCCTATGTCTAATTTCCTAATAGAAATTCCAACAGATAAAATTAGTAAGTAAATAAATACACAAGTCTACCACTAAAGAGAAGTGCTTGTGCTAACATTAGTTATGTTTTCATGCTGTTAATGTCTTTTTTTTTAAGAATGACAAGAAATATTTTCTAATTACATACCTAATTTGTTACACTATATATAAAGAATGGGTAAAAGGGCATAGGTAGGCATGGGTAAAAGAGGAATAGAATTATATGGTTTTATTAACATGAATAAAAACTGGATTATCAAAATGAAAGGTGGCATTTCTAACACAAGGACTTTAAAAAAGATGATTTTAAAATAGAGATAAGAAATAATACTTGAATGATAAATTTACTTCTCACAGTTCTCTTCCTGCACATTTCCTGTTAAAAAGTTGCTCTTCTTGTTGATGCTAAAAATGCAACTTGACTAAGAATGATTATTTCAAAAACATAGTATTACTGTCATCTTTTTCCTGGGCATCTCCTCTTCTGATAGCTTTCTATGTCCTAATCACTCACAGGCAGGTGAGGTGGTGTAGTGTCTATACGTGCATCATCTGTATAGAATACGAACATCCAAAAGTTTGAATGATGATCTTTATCTGAGGTCATGTAACTGGGGGAACAAGATTTAGATTTTTCAAACTGCATTTAGTGTCAGTCCATCCACTAAAACAGACTGCAAGTTTTCCACTGTATAAAGTGAGAATACAGATAAACCAAGGGATTCTAAAAACTGGTTTGTTGCATAAGCATCTTTTACATACTTGGTCAAAAAATAGAGTTAATTTTTTTTTCTACTTCAGGTAATACATGGTTCCATAGACATTTTAATGAGAGGTATTATTTATCTGTGTTGCATTTTGTCCTCTGTAAAGACACTGCACCACAATGACTCTGTGGGATTGGAGACTTGCATAAAGACAGGCAGAGGCACTAGAAAGACTGTAGAAGAGTGCCAAGGCGGAACCACTCCCCAGCCTTTACCTCTTCTGCTAACATCCTGGGGCTGTGCAAAGTGCCAGAGATGTTCCTGCTCGATTGTTGCTGTGGCTCTACACAGAGCACAGAGCTGCATAGCATCTCAATGTCCACCAGCACAGTTTGTCACCTGCCACTTCAGAGTGATATTTTTCTGGATATTCCTTTGCAGAAATCTTTGCAGACAATGAATAAGTAATAGCGAAAGATAAATCATAGCATTTGAGCAGATATCTCCCTTGAAAACTCATCATACTACTAACAGGGGACTCTCAACACACTAGTACTGGAGATTAGTGGAGTTTCAGCCTTTCTTGCTAGATAAAAACCACACAAAATTACACACCAACAGTTAGGGAAAGTTGGAGGAGAGGGGAGGGAGAGCAAAAAAAATAAAATCTGTCTTCGCCCTGAAGAAATCCTATTCAGTAGAACTACAGTGCAGCTGCCTAAGCCTACTGTAAATGTCATATTTTGCCAAGAAAATCTCAGCAAATAAATCTTGATTATGGAGTAAGACACCTAGAACTGTATACGTACATGTAACTACAATGGTCAGTTCAATGAATGTTTCAATCCCTGAATTCCTGTGGGGACAGATACATAGATGCATGTGCTTATGCACATATATGCACAGAGAGAATACGCACTTAATTCCTTAACTCCTTAATTCCACACCATATTTAGAAAGGAAGAATTTTTAAAGGTTTGATTCTGCTGTCCATAATAAGTAGCATATGAGACCACAAAGTTTCTCACTTCAACTAACAGGATGGTTTGTAGTGGAAATACATAGAACTTTCGTGGTATCTAGTGGCAGATATTAATATCAGATTCAAAAAGATTTGATCTATTTAGATATTCAGCCCATGGATATTAGTGTGAATATATTACATACTGTCCCCAAATGTCGTTTTTTTGTACACAGCCGTTGCGTTGTACCTTACATACACTGGCCCAAAATCCAGACCATCGTTTCCTTATTGATTCATTATAATGCAAAGCACTGCTTCTAACAGAGAAGGATAGGATAAAGGAGGGAAATCAACCAAATAAATTTCAGTTTTCCTCCCCTCTCTCTCTAATATACTGCTATGCATATGCTGAGTCAAATATGCACTTTTTTTTCATCTCAACTCAGTGAAGATAAACTTTACATCGGTTAAGGAAGAAAAAAACAAACAAAACAACCTTCCAGAAATGCTGAACTTGCTTTTACTTTAAGTAGAACAAATGACTTCCCTGGTTGCTATAAACATAGAAAAGATATTTTTTTAAACTAGAGCAGATTTTGTAGTGCATCTTCTTGCAAGCTTTCATTATATGGAGCAATGTAATTTCTGGGTCATAAATACACCTTGCTAGCCAAGATGATGCAAGAAATAGTAAGCTATTGAAAATGTAAGAAATATTAAGCTCTGTGAGCTTAATAAAAGAAGCTACAACATGGAAATACATAGGCTAGTCATTTAACATGGGAACATGATATTAAGAACAGAGAATAATATACATAAGTTTTAATAGTTGGGATTTTTTTCTCCTTAATAGAAAATAACGCAAACTAGAAGGCAGTCCAGCTCCCTACTCTTTAAATTGGGCCATTGAAAACTAATTCCCTTCGACATAATAATAAATAGTAATATAAAATATAACATAATTTCTACTACAAACTTTTGAAAGCTTTCTTTAAATTTGTAAGTCTGGTACCAAATATAGCAGTGGGCAAGTATAACAGCAGAACCAAGAAGATTGCAACAGGAAGACATATCATTGAAAGAAGGACTCGAGAAAGGGGCACTGAATCAAAACTTCTGATATGTTTACCATATTGAAAAAAATATATATTTAAAGACGTTTAGTAAGTATCAAATAAATTAATAAGTGTCAGTGGATATTGCTTCTCTGATGTGATTTACCTAAATGTAGGCCACTTGTTAAGTATTAATTAAATTGAACAAAAACCTCTCTGTAAGTTTAAGGCCCTAATAAGAACTAAATTAGTTTATTTATTACATTAACTGCCTGCAGGTAGGCAAATTAATTGCATGTCATCAAAGTTTAGTTCGTGCTGCTAATTTTGTGCTTTAGGAAGCACACTGCTGAATATTAAATATATAATGATATTTCCATCTACCTCATTTAGCAAGTTGTTCCCCCTAGGTCCACTGCTGTGAAGTCCATACCAACATGTCTGAGAAAGAATTTAAATCCATAGCTATTTATTTTGCCATATCTAATGCAGTACATGATTCATACTGGAAATAGAGGGGAAAGGTCAATCAGGACTGGGAGAAGTAATTATCCCAGTTACCCCTGTGAACCATACTTTGGGCAAAATCATGAAAGAGACTTCAAGATCATAGTCTTGATCCCCTTCAGATGAAACTGACAGATGAGCCCCATGAATGAGCCTCATGCACTCCCACTTCCAGGGGCCACTTTTTCCACAGGTCCAGGCTGGTCTAAAGTGAGGTTTAATCATTTTAAATGCACTCAGTGTCAATGTCAAGTCCTCAGTGTCAGCTGTTCTGGTCAGATGCACATTTTTTGTTCTATATCACTTCATAACGTAGACTGGGCAAGAATCCAGTTATGGACACATCTTCCCTTGGGGGAGTAAGATGCCAGGTTTCCATATGATTGTTATGATTTACTAACAATGAGGAATTTCTCTCTGATTTAGAGGCAAGCAGGCAGCACAAAGATTTCTGCAAGAATACCTGGAATAGACCTTTACCCTAGACTTGGAATAGGTCCTATCTGATAATTGTCAAGGCATGGTTCTGAGCACACCTATTTCACTACTGAGGGCATTGTAAAACTTGATTTTAAACTGGAAAACTGTGGAAGGAACTGGAAAGGTGGTGACAATTTCTAGCTAGTTTAAGTTCTCTTGGAATAGACGGCAAGTGCCTTTTTAAAATCTGGGTATTAAAAAAAAAGTAATTTTATGGTTGAAATGCAACAATTCTGCTTTTGGTCATCAGTTTGTCAGATAACTCTGCATTAACAACATTTTATCAGATACCAGTATGGTGCTCAAGATTGGTGTTAACCTTACTGCTTATAACTTTCTGGATTTACAAATGTGTTGAAAACAGAAATATGTCTACCCATTAATTTTAGTATACTGCAAAAATAAGCAATATAACACTTGATTTATGTCAACTAGTGTGTTGAGTTGGTTTTAGTGATGATGTAGTTAAGCTTGTTTAGTCTATTATCAAAACACAGGGCTTTTTGGTACACTTTGCTACCATTTCATCACTAAAAGCAATTTAAGTATTAATCTTAATAATTTAGTAGACAAGCTGTATTATTTGTTCATTTCCTTTAATTCAGGTTGTCTTAGCAGATCAACAACTGTGTTCCTTCTTAATGAGGGGTACTGTGTGACTACAAGAGAGAAATTGCCTCTCAGTCTGCTGGAAAAGCAAGGGTATTCTCATACTGACCAAAACATTCAGCAACCTGTATCTCTATCATCTCTCATCTCTTTCTTTTTTGTAGTTGCTAAATTGCACAATAAAATATCTTGGATATGAAAAATAAAGTACATTCTGCATTACCTATGATTATTTCATTGGTCTATGTTTATTTACCATAGAGAAATTAGCAAGGAATTAAAGATGAACATCAGTATGTGTCTTTGTTCCCATTTCTACAGAAGATTGCAATGTAGTACAGATGACTGAAACGATTTTGAAGTACTTATTTCAGATATTTATTTTCTAATGATTAGTCATGACTGATCAAATGAAATCAGCATATTGTTTCTTAGCCCATATGGAATAGGTATCAGATTTTTAATGTAAGTTTGAAATTGAATGTTTACCAAACTTTCAAATTAACCTTCCACAAATACTCCAGGTGTTTTGAACTCAAAAATTCACTGAAAAAGGGTCAATTAGATTGTCAAAGGAATTATTTTCAAATGTTATAATCAGAAAATAATAATTTAAAGCATTTGTCAATCTCTAACTGAAATAGGAAAGTCATACTAATGTTTTAGAATTACTTGAAAGAAACCTGGTAGTGTTTGCACAGAATAAAACAAACAAAAAATTCTGTGATTTCATTTTTATTTGCCTCTGTGGAAAAAAAGAAAGTAAAAAATTCCCCTTACCCCGCTGAAAGACATTTACTAGGCTTGAGATCCATTCATAAAGACAGCAGTCACTTCTGCAACTGAATCGGTTTCCATCGTATTTTATCCTTATTATGCTGTGTTGAGTGGTCTCTAATAAATGTGACCTCCAGAGAACTGTAATCAAGGAAGAATCAGGACACGATAAAAAAGTTTCTCTAGTGTTACACTTCTATACAAAAGAAAGCATAGTAGTGCATTAGAATCCATGAATACTCTATGACTGATAGCACTAGGAGTTTGTTTAAGTTTAAAAAGATAACTCAGACCATAGAGTTCACTCATACACTCTACTCAGTTATTGTAACAGCAGAAAACTAGTGCTAATAATTATTTCTCTTCCCATACTTTAGTTTCAATATGTGTATGGTGCCTTAGTGGAAGATACTTTCATACCTCAGGGAAAAAATCATGAATACAGTGTCTTTGTTTAAAATTACAGTAGTTATAATTTCAATTTACCAGAGAATTGACAAAGTTGTTGCCATAACTAAGAGAAACAAGAGAATCCTCTCTCAAATTAGACTATTATGTTGTGGTGAAAGAAAAAAACAAACAAAAAAATCAGTTTGAAAGACTTTTTCTTTCAAATGCTCTATTTCCAAAGTTGAAGTTAAAAGAATGCTTATGTTTAAAGCTGTTATGTTCATAACTGATCAGAAATGCAGCTTGTAATGAAAGGTAGCTAAGACTGTAGAGATCTGGATTCAGTTTCAATGTGTTGGTAGTTGCCTTTCTCATTTACATCCTCTGCAGTTGTTGAAAACATGTTCCTTTGCTCCTTCATTAATTGCCTTTCTGTAAATTGAGACAAGCTTTGCTTGCTTTTTATTATTTTATTTCTTACAATAGCTTTTAAGCTCTAAGCTTTAAGAGAATTTTTTTTTGACTTTCTGTCTGTGACATCTGGCATGTCTGGTATTTTTATATTTCTGTGAAGAAAGGCGAGACAACTACAGCTGTCCAAAACACACTGAAAACATTTTTGAGTAACAAATATGTCTTTTTTTTCTAAAACCAATAGGATAAGCTAAACAGCTGTACGTGTTGTCAAAGCATTGCTAAACCAGAGATCTCCGGTGCAGTTTTATAGCTGTTTATATTTAAAACTACTGTAAAAATAAACACCATGATGCAGGACCCTTGTGTATGTGATAACTATTTCTATTCTTTGTTATGTTCTCTGCATAAAGTTCCTCAGCTCGCAATCAGTTTGAAAAAGGCACTTATGCTTATGGGGGTACACTTACAGATTGTGCCAGTTAGTTCAAAGTCATTAGTGATATTTTTTTTTTACCACTTATCACCTTTCCTCTCCCATAAACAATTTAGTCCCCTCGAAGAGAGACAATTTTGAAAAGCAGTTTTGAGCAGCCAGCTTCTCATCTTCACTGGTATGTGATACAAGAGAGAAAATTTGTTGAAGTATTTGTCAGTCTACAGCCATGTTTGATAAAACTCAAACCTTTCTGAGGATGAATGTGTTTGGTTAATGCGCCTCTACTGACTTTATGCTGTGCTTGCCACTTTGCTTCCTCCTTGGAAAACAAATGAGGTTGAAGAGTGTGGGGGGAAAGTGAACAAGAACTCACAGGGCCAAGTTCAGGCTTCTAACATGCGTGCTCTGAATCTTCCCTGGGAGCATGTGTTTCTGTTGACAACTTAAAAAAAACATCAGGTCAGAACCTTTATACTCTGAAGCATATTCTAAGGTGACTGTTTAATGAATACCTCCTGTCCACTGAGAATAAATGGGCCACCTTAGATCTTTACCTTCTTTCTCAAATGAAAAAAAAAAAAAAGCATCATTTTCCTCTTGTCATCCTCCTCTCTGACTAGTGTATGAAAATGGAGGGCTATCAATTCAGGACATCCATGATGTTTTTAACCCGTGACACTGTTTTTGTCTAGTGAAAACTAAGTGAATTTGATTGTGTTTTTATAGCACATAGAGCCTAATTTTATACTTTAAAGAAGATAGATTTCTAATTAATTAATTGGTAAATATTTAATTTGCAATCGCTCAGCGGTGGGCACTTTGTTTTTCCTTTTAATGTTAAAAAGCAGATGGATTTTCAGAGGTGCTGCATGCTTGCAGCTCCTACTGAACACATTTCCGTAGTGTTATGCTGGCATATAAGCATATGTTATTAAGATCACAGAATGGATTTTGTTGTTCAGAAATAACTTCTGTTGCCAAAGAGGAAAGAAATCTGACAAGGGAAATGAAACTGTTATTGCTTTGTGGCTTATTGTGTGGTATCTCTTCCTAGCACACTAGCACTGCATAGAGAAGAAGTGCAGAGAGATGGTTTATTTTTCCAGTCATCCTGAGCTTTATAATTTGTATAAATGTATTTATTTTTTCTAGGCTATATAAAAAAAATGGAATGAAGTTTACCTTACCCAAACAAAGATAAATTCTCTTCCAAAGAACAGAAGCTACAACAGAGGGCACTGCTTCCGCAGTAGCTCTCCAACCTCCTCTCTTATTAGAAAAAAAATCTGACATGCAAGCAGGTTTTTCTCATTTGTTGTCATTAGGGACAGTATCATAATTATTCTTTACATTTTGACCATTTCATCTACACTCTCATTTTCTCTTGCTGACTTTCAAAATGTTTTCTTCTTGGTATTCACCTTCCCCTTCATTTCTTCTATTATCCCAGCTTTTATCTGTTTCATCAGTTTTGTTTTAGCTTCAGTGGAAGTAAACATAGTAGGAAGTAAATTCTCCAGGACAATCACTGTCCTTTCTACTTATGTAAAACGTCAACCACTTGTTCTGTTTTATTTAACTTAGTAAGATTGATTTAATGGAAGTGAAAGTGAAGGATAGGGTCTTAAGGAAGTAATGGTAATTTCCATCCCCCACTATTACTGTATCGTGTGACAAAAGCAAGATGAATTTACACACTCTTCTTTCTCCTGTTACCTCTACTGCTTGCATCCACCACGAATATCCATTTTTGTCAACAAGACTACCCCTCCAGGTATGAAATACGTTAATATATGTTTAAAAATGCAATGGATTCATACTCAAGGAATCCTCAATGATTTTGTAAACATAATTCCCTCTTCTGCTCCAAATACTTTCACAGAAGAATAAAAATACATCATATTAGCTACAATATTTAGCTGAAGAAATCTGGCTGACCTTCTTGAGCTACCTGCTATCAGCCATCAAGCTATGTCAGAATTGCAAAATAGAATCTGAGATTTGGAAATATTAATTCTGAGTGTAATTAACAACACTGATGTGAACCTCAGGAGGTTCAACAAGGTCAAGTGCAAGATCCTGTGCCTGAGTTGGGGCAGCTCTTGCTATCGATACAGGCTGGAAGATGATGGGATTGAGAGCAGCCCTGAAAAGAAGGACTTGAGGGTGCTGGTTGAAGCGCTGAACATGAGTGGGTAACATGCCCTGGCAGCCCAAAAAGCCCAAATCGTGTCCTGGGCTGCAGCAAAAAACGTGTGGCCAGCAGGTCAAGCAAGGTGATTCTGCCCCTCTGCTCTGCTCTGATGAGACCCCACCTGGAGCCCTGCATCCAGCTCTGGAGCTCCCAACACAAGAAGGACATGGATCTGTTGCAGCAGGTCAAGAGGAGGGCCATGAAGATGATCAGAGGGGTGGAGCACCTCTCCTATGAGGATAGAATGAGAGAATTGGGGTTCAGCAAGAAGAAGAGAAGGCTCCAGGGGCACCTTATTGAGGTCTTCCTGTACTTAAAGGGGGCTGTAAGAAAGATGAGGACAATTGTTTTAGCAGCACCTATTGAGACAGGACAAGGGGTAATGATTTTGAATTTAAAAAGAGTAGATTTAGACTAGAAATAAGAAAGAAATTTTTTACCATGAGGGTGGAGAAACACTGGAACAGGCTGCCCAGTGAAGTGGTAGATATCCCACCCCTAGAAACATTTAAGGTCAAGTTGGACAGGGCTCTGCGCAATTTGATCTAGTTAAAGATGACCCTGCTCACTGAAGGGGGTTGGACTATGTGGCCTTTAAAGATCCCTTCCTACCCAAAACCATTCTATGATTATGTCCTCATAATTTTAAGACAGTAACTAAAGATGTGTAACCCACAGAGACTTCCACAACTTCAAGAAACTCAGCAGAGCCAGGTATAGGGAAGAACCGTAGTCATCTTGACCTCCAAGGCAGGAAGGCAGAACCATGAGGCTAAATAAATACTTCTGTTTATTGATCTTCTCTGATATCTTCTCAGTCTTGAGGAATATTGCAATGCAACAAATGTCTCTTTTCCTACTCTGTGTAGGTTGCTCATGAGAAAATGAGTTTATGTTTCTATTTCTAGAAGTGTGTCTGTGAAATGTTTTCTTTCTTGAGAAAGGACCTTGCCAACATCTTCTGCTATCTGTATCATAACTGAGGATAATGAATGAGACATGTTCTTCATAAAATGTTCTTTAAAAACCTGAAGGATGGATATTTTTATTGGTTTTATGTGGCAAGGTTTTGGTAACAAGAGGGCTGCAGGGGTAGCTTCTGTGAGAAGAGAGAGCTGCCTCCATGTCATACAGCAATAATGAAAACATCTCTGCATTATCAACTCCATTTCCAACAGAAATCCAAGCCATAGCTCCATACTAACAACTACGAAGAAAATGGACTTTATCCCAGCCAAAACCAGCATAAGAGTGAATTATTAATTTGCACTGATAATGATTATCAGACTGGGTGGCTGAATTATCCCCATTTTGCAGAGAAGATAGCAAGGCATGAAGGATGTCAGCTGCTGCAAGTGTTATCTGAGTGCTCATTTTCAAAATCTTGGCTTGATTTTTCAGAAGACTGATTTTTCTATGTTGTTCCCATTTCCAGGCAATTTATTTGCCCTTCAGTATTGACTATCCCTGTGAAATTAAATTTAGGTATTACAACTTGGGCATCCAGAAACTGAGAAGAAATGATTGAAGGCCACCTGTGATGATTAATATTTAAAATATTTTCCCAGGAGGATATGCCACTTTCACTTATTTTAAAAGAGTTGGTCAAGATGAATCGATCTAATTGGTTCATCCACCTAATATCTTATTTTGACATGAACAGTACTGAATCCTTTTAGAGGACGATTTCCTTATCATACTCTGACAGTTACAGAATATTCTAACACTGAGGAAATATCCATATAATCCCAGTTCTCTGGCATTCATACTGAAGGTTGATTTGAATTACAAATACTTGTATGTCGTAATTCTCATAATTTCTAGTAATTCTATGAGCATTTTCCATGGGTTTCAAATCCTTCTTGATGTCCTAGGCTAAGACTATAGCTTTTAAATTTTCTTGTGACAGTAACTTCTATGGAATTACTCTGAATTAAGTGAAAAAGTAATTCTTCCAAAATTTGTGCTGTAATGGAAAGGTAAAAATTGCATGATATGTTGATCTAGATTACTTTTTATCAACACATAAACCTACAAGTTACATCTACATGTATTTATTTAACAAATCTTAAGTAAATTTCAAAAAATATTTAATTTTTTTTTTTTTTTTTTTTTTTGTGAGGCCTATCACTTCTGAAGGAAAATAGAATCAGAATACGGTAAAATATTTAGTTGCAAGATCCATTAATAC
>JAOXNV010004801.1:0-13071 GCA_028565915.1 Momotus momota | reverse complement strand
CGCAGGTGATACGTTTCGCTGGAAAGGGCAAGGAAATCACTTGGGTCCCATCCAGCTTTGTTAAAGGCAGTGGAAGGTGCAGGCGGGATGGATGACTTTGGCCCGTTGCACTCCGGTGACACAGTTCAGAGCCATAAAAGCGGCGGCTCAAGCGCGCGGGGTGTGGGCTGAGATCACACTCGCGCTCCTGAAATGCACTCCAGGCTCTGCCAGGGAAACCTGGTGGTTTTGCCAGCTCCTCTACATATGAATGAGTCTCCGAGGGCTTTTCAGGGAGCTCGGCACATGGATAACCACATAATTAAAGGCTGGAGCTGCAGAGAAGAGCGTTAGCGCTGGTATCTTTAACCACAAAGGGCAGAACTTGAGTCATCCGCTGCCAGGGGATGGATTTCCTAGCAGATTGCTCCATCAGGTTGCTGAATTCTTGGGCCTGGATCCAGTGGGATGCCGCATCAGGCATGAACCATCAGGGGAAGAAACCTGGCAAGCAGGGATTGTCTGAGCTAAAGGTCCTGTCAGCTTGGAGGACCCAGGCTTGTGAAAACAGCTCCACAAAATCAGAACTAACCCGGAGGTTAAGTGAGGGCTGAGTCACTTCACCAAGACAAGCTGGTTATAGTCTGCCTGGCACCTTCCATTTTAGGCTGAATTAGCAGCAACATCACTTAGTTTTCTAGGGCTATAGCCCAAATTGTTCTCAATTAATTAAAGATACTGTCCTAGAATGTTCTCAATTAATTAAAGATGCCATCCTAGACTAAAATGCGAGGCTATTGAGCTGGAGGGAGACCAGAGTCATCACATCTGAGGTGGGCTGCAGATCCAACGTGCCCAAAGCACAAGGCCGACTGGGGCAGGGTTTCTGGTTTTATTCCCATCCCTAGTGTTAAGTTCTCCGGTTCATGCCACCAAAGCGTTGTACCTCAAGCTTGGCTCCTCTTTATCAGGCTCTCCTCTCATAGCTGCATCCTCTGCCTGGCTTACCCTTGATTACCAGTGCAGACAGGGAGGCGGGAAGTGGGACAGAGGACAATGATTCACTCCTCAGGAGTCTGGTTGAGTCAGAGACTGAAGCTAAATCATCACAGCCTGTGACTCCTGGGCTGTTCTTGCCCCTCTCTCGGTTCCCTGCTCCCTTAAGTGCTTGTTGAACGTTGGATTTCCACCACCAATGTGTCAAGGTGGCTCTGCTTGTATTTTTTTTTTTTGCCACAGGCACGGTCTGAAATGGATAAGTACCTTTCAAGTGAGGTGCCACCCATCCCCATGATACCAGACAAGAAGTACCGCCGGGAGAGCGCCTCGGTGGTGGACGAGTTCTTTTCCACAGAGAAGCCCACTTCTACGCCCTACAGCGTCAACATCAACGTCATCCTGCCAGACACGACGCACCTGCGCACGGGACTGTACCGGCCCCCCAAAGCCATGGCGCCATTCCCGCAGATCAAAACGGAGCCCGGCACCAGCTTCGCCCAACCCTGCTCTTCTGCCTCCGGCTCCACACAGACCCTGCCCGACTTCACCAGTGTCTTCAGCATGCCCCAGTCGGTGGCAGTGAACAACATCTTCATCAAGCAGGAGATGCCCTCTGAGATCCCCTTATCTGCCAACCCACAGCCATCCCAGCTCTACCAGATGCCTCTTGGCAATGGCAGCGCCGACATGACCACCCTGACGTCCTCCTCCAACAGCACCACCGCCATCAACAGCCTCAACGGCGTCACCATGTCCACGGGGAGCACCATGTCCAGTGTGGTCCACAGACCTGTCCAGCCAGGAGGGCCGGTTAAGCAGTACCCACATGTCTCCCAAGGACAGGGTAACTTCAACATCTCAGGGCAGTTCTACCCTGCTCCAGGGGTGAACCTGCCTCCTTCACCCCCCAACTCACAGCCTGGCAGCCCGGAAAATCAACCCGAGCTCATCAATACCATTTCTCCCCCACCATCCTATGAAGCCACCTTTGGACTGAAGTTGGTCCAGTCATCCCAGGTGCCCCCAGTCCCCAATGGCCTTGGGACCCTCTCTCAAGGGCACGTTGTCATGCAGCCCCCCAAATACAACAGACGCAACAACCCCGAGCTGGAGAAGCGGAGAATCCATCACTGCGATTACCCAGGTATGCTGGTGGTTGAGGAGGTACTGGCTTGGCTTTGGTGGGAGGGGTGGCTCTTCTTGACACGCTGAGGCTGAGTGCTGCCTTGGGCCTCCATGGGAGTTGTTAATCTGAAGTTGCTTTGTCTGCACGATGAATCACAGCATCACAGAGTGGTAGGAGTCGGAAGGGACCTCTGGAGAGCATCTGACTCAACCCCAAGGGAGCTATGGAGGAGCTGGGTGGAGACCCATGGGGAAGTGAGGTTCCTACCACCACCAGGGGAGCAGAAGAGGTCAATCCTGCTCTGGCTGTGCCTTTTCTCTCCCCTTCCCTTTCCTCTTCTCACACTGGTGAAAGCAAGTGTGACTCTGGGAGGCAGAGAGCTCCTGCAAAGAACAGGAGTTCTCCTGGAAATCTGCTGCCTTAGTTGCTGGTTTCAATCTGGTCTTGTCTAACCCTGAGGAGGTGAAACCACAACAGCTTTCCTGCTGACCTTTCTTTTCCCACACTCCTGTAATACGTGGAAAACAAGTAAATTAGAGAAGGGCAGATTTAGATTGCATGTCAGGAACCAGTTCTTTACTGTGAGGGTAGCAAAAAACTGGAAGAGGTTGCCCAGGGAGGCAGTTGAGGCCCCATCCCTGGAGATACTCAAGGTGAGGCTCGACAAGGCTCTGAGCAACCTGCTCTAGTTGAGGATGTCCCTGCTGACTGCAGGGGGGTTAGGTTAGATGGCCTTTGGAGGTCCCTTCCAACCTAAATCATTCTATGATTCTATGATAAGTAATTTCACAAAATCGTAGAATAGTTTGGATTGGGAGAGACTTTTCTCCCCAGAGCAGAGCAGAGTGGTAGTATCCCCCTGTGACCCTGCTGCCCACGCTGCTGGGGATGCAGCCCAGGGGGGTCATTGGCTTCCAGGGAGCCATCGGCCAGTTCATGTCCAGCTTTTCAACCACTAGCACCTCCAAGTCCTTCTCTGCAGGTCTACCTTCCATCCCCTTATCCTCAGCTTAGGCTGATACCAGGGATTGCCCTTACCCCGAAGCAGCACCTTGCACTTGGCCTTGTTGAACCTCATGAGGTCCTCACAGACCCACTTCTCCAGCTTGTCCATCCTTCAGCAACCTTTACAGTCTCTCCATAGCCCAAATTTTCTTCTTCCAAAGAGACAATGAGCTGAGTAGCTGTGCCGCGTCATTCTGCAGCTCCATGTGCTGCGTCAGGATGGTGTGAGAAATTCCAGCGATGTCAGCGTGAGGGCTTGGAAATGACCGGTCCTTGTGCAGGGACACACGTGTCCTGCGCATGGGCCATTGAGCTGCTGGGGAGCAGCAAACAGCTTTCCCGTGGTGCAGCGTGAACTGAGGGAAGTCCTTTCCTAACCACCTCCTGGGTGATTTATGTGCTCTTTCCTTGGCACCAGAGTGGCCGTAGTAGGTCAGCCCAGAGACCTGTCTGGCCCAGATCCTGTCTCCAGCAGTGACCCCAGGAAGGATATAAGAATAGGAAATGTTTAAAGAGAGATCTCTCTGTGCTTGCACCTCCCCACCCTCCGGCAACCTGCAGATGAGGGACTTTCTGAGCCAGAAGCTGCACCCATGTTCTTGTGGTTAACAGCTTGTGCTGATTTATTTTATTTTTACACCTTCTGCTGGTCATGGTGGGAAATGGATGAAGGGTGTAAGCAGACCGCTGCTCTGAAACAGACCCCACCGCTGCGAGGGCAAGAGTTTCATCTCACAGGGTGTGTTACCCAGGCAAATCTCGTAGGTTTTAGCAGGGTTTTGGCCTCGTAGGAAGGCAGGAACACACCTGCGGTGCAAAAAAACACAACCGAACCCAAGCGAGAACAACATGTGCTGAGTAAACACTGGGTGGCTCGGTGGTGTGTACGTGCAGAGACAGAGGAGAGCTTCTTCTAATCCTTCCCACTGAGGTTCAGCTAGAGGTGAAACCAATCTGGGCTGGTGGCAGGGGCAGCAGGTTTCACTGACACGGTCTGCAGGAGGAAGCGACAGGAGGCACGTCGAGTCCACGCTGGTGACTGGAGGAACAGGGGAGACCTGTTTGCAAAGCCCCCGTTCAAGTTTCCAGGTGGTGGCCCCAACCCCAGCACTTTCTCCTCTGCGTGCTCACGGGAAAAATGAAGCTCAGTCACGGTCTGCTCTGGCTTTTCTGCGATGCTCCTTCTGGGTTTGAATCAGTTCTGGGTGTTGAGCTGGATTAGTTTCCGTGCCCAGAGGGGAGACAGGCCTTGGTCTCACACACTCATCTCTCCCGAGTCTGAGGCACCTCTGAGGCTTCAGAGCACCATTAGCAAATCTGAACTAGGTCACCAACCCTTCTTCCACCTACCAAGGACAGTCAAGGTTAAGCTGGATGGGGCTCTGAGCAACCTGCTCTAGTTGCAGATGGCCCTGCTCCCTGTAGTGGGGGGGTTGGACCAGACAACCTTGAAAGATCCTTTCCCACCCAAACCAATCTGGGATTCTATGCCATGGGGAGAGGGAAGACAAGAGATCCTACTGCAGCTCCCAAGCAGGAAAGGACACTGAGCTGATCTCCTGCCAGAGGCTTCTTGAGGCTCTGTGGAGACGTTGGAATGAACAATATGACCATGTTGCTTATGCAGGTTATAAAAATTCAGATTTGTGTTTTAATATACTTGTCAAAACACAATGAAGCGCGACCGTAAAGGCAGCATGAGGAGCTTTTCTAAGCTTTATCGGGATCAAATGAGGAACGGGCAATGATTCATTCAGGGATGCTTGTTGAAACTTTTGCCAAAGTCATATAGTGTTTCTGTTAAGAGTCTTTTCTTTGATTAAATCTGTTGTTGCTGATTCTCAGAAAAAAACTTCCCACTGGCTTTATTCTGGATCCTGAAAGCCAAGCTGTGGCTCCACAGCATACCTGGCGTTTCCTGCTTCCTGGAACGTTCTTACCTTGGCTGCTGGGGCTGGGACTATTGCAAAATACATCTTAGAATCACAGCCTGGTTTGGGTGGAAAGGGACCTTTAAAACTCATCTCATCCAACCTCCCTGCAAGAAGCAGGAACATCTGCAACTAGAGCAGGTTGCTCAACCTCCCCTGGAATGGTTCCAGGGAGGGGGCAGCGACCACCTCTCTGGGCAACCTGGGCCAGGCTCTCACCACACTCAGGGCAAAAAATTTTCCTTCTCTCCAGTCTAAATCTCCCTCTTTCAGTTTATAAGCCATCCCCCCTTGTCCTGTCCCAACAGGCTCTGCTCAAAAGTCTGCCCTCATCTTTCTGACAGGCCCCTTGAATTCCTGACAGGCTCCAAGAAGGTCTCCTCAGAGCCTTCTCTTCCCCAGGCTGAACAAGCCCAACTCTCTTCAGCCATGAAACTTCCAAAGCAAACCATTCTGTGATTCTGCGATCCTGTGATTCTGTGATTCTATCATCCTATGATTCTCTCAGCCTTTCCTCAGAGGAGAGGCGTATCCAGCCTCTGACCATTTCTGTGGCCCTCCTCTGGACCTGCTCCAACAGGTCCCTCCAGCCTTGCAGTGGTGGTATCGGTTCCGTCTGGAATCCAGAAAGACAAACCACCACACGAAGCCAGCAACTAACGGTGGTGAATTTAATGTTCTCATCCTGCCTCCAAGACCTGGTTGAGGAAGAAGGGGTCTGACAGTCTGTGCCAGACTCTTCCCCCCCATCTCTGATTCCAAGAACATTGTCTGTGGGTGCCAGGATTGTTTGGCCACAGATGGTCTGTCTGTCCTGGAGAACAAATACTCTTTAGTTACTGCTGAAATGAAATGGGTATAACCAGAAATATTTGCATATTTTTACCCGGAGAGCTTTTCAGACCCTCTCTGTCCCAAAACTCAGGTAGAAATGTTCTGGGTTTGTCCATGTACATCATTTGGACATTGTGTCTGCTCTGCTCCTGCAGGTTGCTCAAAAGTTTATACCAAGAGCTCCCACCTGAAGGCACATCAGAGGACTCACACAGGTAAGAGGAACATCACCAGGAACCTCTGCCAGCCTGTGCCTGGTAATGGTGGTGATCATGTAGCTGAGTTAATGACCTTAATCCAGGGTGGTTATTTGGGTCAGGAGCACAGTTAAGATGTTAATGTTAAAAGAAGATCAATGACTGCACTGGTTTATAGCGACTGTACGCCGTTGCGTGCACTTTTGTGCCTTCTGGAGAGATGGTCCAGAATTTAGGAGAACTCTTGAAGACCTGAATCGATAGATTGGCAGGAGGAGGTGCCCCTAGACCTTCTCCCAAATCCTAGCCAGGTCTGATCTTGTTTAGCCTACAGCCTACAGAAAAATTGTTTTAAGACCTATAGCGCATCTATACGACCTCTAAGGAGACAAAGGCTGCCTCTTTGGTGCCAAGCACCCCATGGCTCCTGAGAAGAGGACTGGAATCCTTTGTATCATCTTGTGTACCAACCACACAGACCACTGGTGCCCAGTGCTTGTCCCCTCAGCAGCTGCCAGTGGTGTATCACTGGAGTTGCTGAAGAAACAAGTCATGAAGGTCTCCCAATAGGGGTACAGAAGGTCTCCCAATAGGGGTACAGAAGGTCTCCATCTAGGGGTACAGAAAGGCTGTGCCCTCATTCCTGAGGGCAAAGGTGCCCCTGGGCTGCCTTCGCTGGTGTAAACAGGGTCACTAGCACCGAGGGACTCCCACCCCAACCAGCCCCCCTGGGGTAAACCGAGCTCGGTGGCACTTGTGCATTCAAGCACAGGTCTTCTCATTAAGGTATTTATTATACCTGAAACTTTATCAGATCCGCAGGTAGTCCAGGAACCATCAGTGCCCTCATAAATCTCTTTTATAGAAGGGCTGATCTTTACTGAAAGCAATTAAGCTGGCCCAGAGTTCACTTTTCTTTTTTTTTTTTTATTAACAACGAACAAAACCCATCCTGAGGCTGGGAATCAGCTCTTGCACTTGGCTCTGTTCCGTTTTCGTCTTATCAGCCTGTCGAACAAGCCAGCAGAGAATTTTTCTTTGTGCATGAGGTACAATATTTTTTTGGCAGGGCTTGGGTACGAGTGGGCTGGAGAACAACACGGAAGGGGTGGAAGAAAGGAACAGGAAGGACATTGTCCCGGCTCCGAGAGCTGGGCGGTGATAAGCATTTGTCACAACAGCAGCTTGTATTCAGGGCTGCTCGCTTTAAAATT
The DNA here is from genome assembly GCA_028565915.1 of Momotus momota. Classification (NCBI taxonomy): domain Eukaryota; kingdom Metazoa; phylum Chordata; class Aves; order Coraciiformes; family Momotidae; genus Momotus; species Momotus momota. Next base: position 5,786 of record JAOXNV010004801.1, on the reverse strand, counting down.
AAATATCTCTTTTCCTCTTCCGTTCAGAACATGGGTCTCTGTGCCTGGAGACGTGATCCAGCTGAGACTGGCTCCGTCCTTACGAGTCGCTATTTAAAGATGCATCCAGGAAATTTGGGGAGTTTTTGAACCCCAATAAAACAGTTATTTTTTCCAGGTTTCCCAGTAAGCAAGGCTGGAAATCCAAGCGTGTTTCGCTCCTCCTGCTTCACTCACTGAAAGAGGCAAGGGAACAGGGTGTGACCGAGGAGTCAAGAAAAGTTGTAGTGCTGTGTTTTGGGTAAAAAGAAGGGAATCCAAACCAGACAGCCGTACACAGGCAGGCTCAGGGCGTCCGCATCCCAGTTTTTTTGAAGCCTCCTGTTTTACTTTTGAGGCCTCGACCCCAACTCCTTGATCCATCCCAACTCGGGCCAGCCCGGCACGCTCGACGCCGCTTCGGCCGTGCTGCTCGAAGGGTTAATGATGCCCTTCCTCTCGATTCCTCGCCGGGCTGAGAAGTACGAGATCTCCCCAATCTTTCCTTGCGGTTTGCCTGTTGCTAAGGACCGGGCCGTATTCATCTCCCGGAGACACCATTCATTTCCTGGGTGCCATTGTGAGATTAAATATATAACCGGGTGGCTGCTCACCCGCCTCCCCGGGGGCTGGGAATGCCACTTCGGGGCCTTTGTTTGAGCTTGCCCTGCCGTGCCGTCCCGGGAGATGGAGCCAGCTCGTGGGACAATGGAAAGCATTTTGTTTCTCTCTTGGAAATCAACCTGTTATTGTTTGAAACTAAAAGGCCTTGGTAGAGTCGACCCAGCCAGGTGACCCGGCGGGGACAATGTCTTGTGGCTGCGCGGGGCAAATCCCGCCTTTGTCTTAACACGCCGAGGCAAACCCCGAGATTCCCCGGCTTGCCGTAAAAACACGCCCAGCTCGACGCTTGTAAACCGGCTTTGCCTTCCCTATTTACCTGAGCCATAAAAAACCCCCCACACCCTGCCGTGCAGAGCCCAGGGCCTTTGGAGGAGCAGGATGTGTCCCCGGCGCCCCATCTCGCACGTCTCTCGCTTTCAGCTCTTGCCCGTCGCGTGCGAGACGCTGGAGATCGTGCTGCGGCCGAAGGTTTTCTGTTTCCCGGCCAAATCCACCGCCGGCCCAGCAACCCCCTGGCTGCGGGGAGGAGCGGGCTCGCTCGCTGGGGAACACGTCGGCGCGGGGCACGCATGCCTGCGCACGCAGGCTGCGTGCGGACGTGCGCTCACGCCGCCGAGCTGCGCGCTCGGCGAGTTGGCCGAGGAAACGGTAAATATTTGAGGTCGGGAAAGTCAGCACATTCCCTGAACTCTGCCTGCTTGTTCAGGCTGTTAAGAGCGAGGGCTAATATTTGAGAGCACCACACCCATTGCGCGGAGAGAGGGCTCCAGCCAAGGTTTGGCTTCTACAAGCTGAGGTGGAAGTGAGCAAAGTGGGAATGGGCTTCTCCAGCCTGGTTCCCAGCTGGTTGAGAAATTGCACAATTTAAGTGATTTCAGTTTGGGAATAGGTGTGTACGGGGAGGGGGGTGGACAGAACTATGATGTCAACCTGAAGAAAACACAGTGTTTTGTGTCTGGAGAGCTGCTGCCGGGCTGAACCTCAAGGTAGACAGTGGTTTCAAGGATGAGAAGCTTTGAGGAGAATTTAGAAGCAGAACCCACCCCCTTCTTCCTCCCTGTGCCCCCCTGCACCCGTACCAGCAGCAACACCTCCCAGACCAATTTTTGGCTAACTCAGAAACATTTCTAGCCAGAAATTCGCCAACAGGAATTTGACACAGCTCTAGAAAGCAAAGCAGGGGGTGGCACACGGACAAGATCATTTATTTATTTACGGTTCCTTGGTGGCCACGGACCGTGTACAGCAAGGGAACCTCGGTAGCGTAAAGCACCAGCGTGACCACAAGCCCTGGGCAACCTTGGGTGCCCTCTGAGGCCTCCCAAAGGAGGATGGGCATCTCCAAGAAGCCGGGGGTGGGTGTTTGGGCCAGAGGCCAGAGTGGATGTTTGGGAGGCCGGGCAGACGTGTGGTGAGGTCTGTGCCGTGTTGTGACCTGTGACTCTTCTTTCTCCCCAGGAGAGAAACCCTACAAATGCACGTGGGAAGGCTGCGACTGGCGCTTCGCCCGCTCCGACGAGCTCACCCGGCACTATCGGAAGCACACGGGCGCCAAGCCCTTCAAGTGCCTCGCCTGCGGCCGGTGCTTCTCCCGCTCCGACCATCTGGCTCTCCACATGAAGCGGCACCAGAACTAGGAGCCGACGGCATTTGCCACTTCTCCAAGAGCAGCTGAAACTCGTTTTTTTTTTTTCTTGGTTTTTTTTTTTTTTTTCCAAGGGGGCCTCTCCCCCTCTTCTCATACATAGGAACAAATCCATGCTGTGATCAACTGGAAGGGCTACTGGGAGAGCCCCCTCTGCAAACCTTGTCCCCAGATGTTTCTATTTCTAAAAGAAATCTCATTTTAAAAAAAAAAAAAAAAAAAAAAAAGAATTATAATTACGGACTTGATCTCATGCTGAGCCTCCTGGCAGCGGTGGGGTGATGGACCTTGGATTCCAAAGGGCTTTCTTCCAGCAAACCCGCTATTTATTTGTCACTCAGGAGCAACTGCCCTTCGTGTCTTAAGCTCTTTGGGATTTTTTGGTTTACCCCTTTCAGGGTGGTGCCTTTGGCAAAGCCCGAGGAGGGTTGTGATGGCCTGGATGTGCCTGAGAGGTCTCACTCCAAACTATCAGCGTGATCCTCTTGGACTGCCCCATGGCATGGCCATGGATGGGCCACCTCTGACTCTCAAGAGCCAGGAGCACGTGCCCAGGGCTGTTTGGGTTGACAATCCCAGTCTCTGTGGGGGCGTAGAAGAAAGGGCCCACATCTGACATGCCTTCAAGCGAGGGACAGCACAAAAGCAGATGACAAAAGCCGTCATCTGGGTCCCGTGGAGCCCACCTGTGGTTTCCTGGCAGCCAGCTCGCTCCGGGCTGTGAATATCTGCCCTGCTCGGCCGGGTTTTTTCAGTTGTGTCCTTAGCATTTCTGTTTCCAAGATGAATTTTGACTTTGGGTGTCTCTGGGAGGACCAGCATGGGTCTTGAAGCTACCCAGAGGACTTCAAAAAAGCCACCAGTTGCCCAGAACATACTGTACCTTTCTCCACAAAGCACTGGGCGGGAATCAGTCATCGCCAGTCACACCGGCCTTTCGCTGTCGCCGTTCCCTCCCATTCAGACAGACAAGAAAAAAAAACCACAAAAAAAAACAGAAAAGAAAAAAGCGTTTTCTTTGAAACAAAATCTAATAAATCCTGCTGTTGAGATTATAATCACGGTACCTACCTCACAGGTTCACCGCTCCGTAAGGCACCTTCCCGCTTCTTCCGTGGGGTGCCGTGACGCGCAGGGCACGTCGGCCGTTCTTCTAAGTCTACTGGGGGGTTACGCTCGGGCAGGACAAGAACCAGGCCGTGCCAGTTCAAACGGCAGCCGTGCAGGTAATCAATAAATCGGGAACAAGCGATGGGCCTGGTGTGTTCCACAGAAGCTTGGTTCCCCCTCCCAGCACCGTCCTCCTCTTTTATTCTTCCTCGAACAAGTTTAAACACCGTGCAGACCGCGGTGCGGCGGCAGCCTGAGCTGGAAGGTGATGCAGAGCTGTGGCATCTTCAGGTGGTGGAGATTGGAAGGCCACCCCTCTCCGCTGTTGCCCGACCGCACGTTGGGCTGCTGGTTGTCCTGTGCTTTGGGTCAATAAACCAGATCCCAGCTGTGGAGCGTGTGGCTGGTCTGGTGTGATGGGAAAGGAGAACACGGAGGATCTGGGGAAGAGGTGCATGGTGTGGTCTTTGGGATGGATGACGTGCCCAGGGCTGGCAACGCAGCTCCACAGCCGGCCCTTCGTGTGGCTCTTTGGCAAGAAGCTGCCTCCTCCTGTCTCCACCAGGGAGGGTGGGAATGGAGGGGTGAAGTCAGGCCACCGAATTGCTGGGTGGGTCAAAGTTGCTTGGGTGACTTTCCCTGACGGTGGATGGGAAGAGCTTTCTGGAGCTCAGCACTAGGAACTTTACCTGCCCTGGAGGGTTTGATGACGGCACCTTCTTGACACTGTGTTCAAGTGAGACTTGGAGTGTCTGGCTCATAAATCAGCTGCTGCTGACCACATGTATGTCTTTCTGCCAACTCTTCCACTGCTTGCTGTGACAGCTCGCCGGGGATCGGCGGGTGCTGGAGCAAACGGGTTCGTTCACCATCTGTCTTGTTGGCTGTGGGGTCTGTCTCCTCTTCAGGGCACAGAGCAGGACCTTGTCAATGCCACCACAGAGACCCGTGCTGCTTCTTTTTCCCACCTCACCTCGGAGGTTGGGTTGAGTCATATGAGCGAGTAGGGGCTGCAGTGCCATGCCCCCCCCAAAATGGGGAGGGGTAAGAGCAATGTACGACCTGAAGGCTCTGTGACGGGCAGTTTCTGCTTAGAGATGGGTCTGAAGAGCCTCAGGGAAGGTCTCTGATGATGGACAACCCTCTTGGAGACCGGTGGTGGTGCTGAGCGTGCGTGTCTGCTGGCACGGGTGGGTTGAGCTCACCCCAAAGGAATTTCAGGGTGGCGTTGGAGATGCCTCAGCCAGTCCCCGCCAGTGTCTCCAGGAAGCTCAGGCTGGTTCGGTGGGGCTGGTGGGGACCTAACGTGGCCATGCTGGGACCTGCTGGGCTCCACCCTGTTGCTCTGGCACCCGTTCAGCTCCTCGAAGGGTGAGCCCCAGCATGACGAGTCTGCGGCACCGCAGTCTGGGAGCTGGCAGCCCCTGTAGCTTTAACTGCACCTTCCATGTGGGAAAATATTGGTTTTGGTGCCTAAGTTCTGGTTGAACCTCATAAATATGTGAGTCAAGGGCACAGGGTCAACCCAGCCACCACCTGGGTCTTCAGGCTGGTCATGGGGTTTGCCCTCATCTGTGGCTCTCAGAGGGGACTCATCGCTCCCTCTTTTTTATTCTGGGAGAAGGAAACCCCCACTCCTTTCCTCCCATTTCCATCTTTCCTCCTCAGCTGTGCTGATGGAGCCCAAAACCTGTTTGCTGAGAAAAAAGTACAAAGCCAAAACAACCAACAGGCAGCTTTAAATCTTTGGGGAATTTAAAATAATTTTCCTGATAGTCTTGTTTGTTTTTGTTTTCACTACAGAGAAAAACAAAAATACATCTACTCACCCTCACTCTGTGTGTGTATATATATATATTTTTATTATTTTTTTTTTTTATTTGATGGAGAGGCAGAGGAAGAACTGTCTTAACAAAAACCCCAACCCATCCCTGGAGAGATGCTGATGGAGCAAAGCTCCTCTTTGCTACAGGAGGGACGGTTTGGAGCCGAGCTGGGGGTGCACAAACCCCAACCGAACCGAGGTCCCTCCACCCCCTGGGGACACTACGGTGACGGGGACACTGGAGAAGGCTTCCAAGCCTGGGATGGGGGCTTTGGCAGCCTGTGTTTGGTGCAGAACAAGCACCAGGCTGGCCAAGAGGTGGGGGTCTTGTCTCTGCCGTGTCTGTATCATAGCAAGGAAATTTTTTTAAAAGGCTGTAAATAGGAGCAGAGCACGATAGCGCTTCGCGGGTCCGCCTGGATCCACCGTGATCCTTCACTGTCTGAGATGAACACAATGTGAAAAAAAAAAAAATAATAATAATAATAATAGAAACCTGGAAAACTTGGGTGGAAGGTTTTATTTTTCTGGTGATGCTTTTGTTTGTTATATCACACTTCACCC
>JAOXNV010004800.1:0-29654 GCA_028565915.1 Momotus momota | reverse complement strand
AAGCTTCTTTTGCTTCCTTAGAGATTCCCGCAGACAATGACTTTAAAAAGGGGACAAATGGTGATACCTCCAGAACACTGCTTCCTTTTCTGGTCTGCTCAATGCTGAGCAGCTCCGTGCACCTCTCACCTCTCGCCTTCCTCCTGCGCTTTGCTCAGGGAAAGGGCTAAAGCAGGTAGGGAGCAGAATTTCTCAGAGGACGGCAGCAGGCACGTGGTTTGCTGTGCGGGATCCTGTTGCTGCAGCCCGCCTTGCAGAGAGGTGCGTGCCTTCCTGTCTCAGGCAAGACGTCTTACTCGCTCTGCGTAGTTCCTGGCATGGCTGAGGGGTGGAGTTCCTTCCTGATCTTTGCATGATCTTGATCAGCTTAAGCTCTCAAGCAGGAGATTTGATTTACCGTGAGCTAGCTTGCATAACTGGAGACAGAAATCGGGGCTTGGCAAGGCCTTCTGCACACAGAATGGCTCAGACTGCGAGAGGGATCCTGCTCTGATGCCTCGCACATGGCAAATAATTTCCCTTATAATTCCTCCTAATATGTTTTATTTCCTTGATTAACTTTATAACGTAATAAAGCGCTATTTTCACTTGAGCTATTCTCTGTTAATTTGGTTTCGTATTGTCTGTAATGATACCCATTTAATCTTTGTCATTGCTCATTTTAAAAATCACTGATGGAAAACCAGGAAGTGGTGGAAAGCCATGACAATGGGTAGTCTGAGAGTCTCGAAATCGTCACATGGGAGCCGGCAGCTCTTGAGGACCAGTACAAAAGCAGCAGTGGGGTAGGAGCTGGCAGCTGGAGCGTGGCAGCCCTGGGCTCTGGGGACTAATCTCATGGAGGCTGCGCTCTGCCTCTCATGCTGCAGCTGAGAGGCCAGAGTGGTGGGACCTGGTGGAGCAGAAAGCTGTCTAATCCCTTGGATGTGGTGAGAGAAGCCCCAATTCTCCTGCACAGAGTAATACCCTCTTGGCTTGTTTTCGGGGATGAGAAGCTCTCGTTCTAGCACATCCTAAGTAAGGCTGGGGCGCTGCAGAGTTTTCTTCTACGGGGGACAGCAACAGCCTGGAAGTTCCTTCAGCTCTTTGAACATGGGATATGTGAGCACACGGCTTTGGTCACCTACTCCAGCCCAGTGTGCTGTACCTGCCACAGTCCTCGAGCAGAGCAGGTCCTCTGGGATTCTGCAGCTTTTTAGCAAGGAGAGTCACCGTGGGTTTACTGGCAGCACAAAGATACATCCTTCAAGTCGCAATAACGCTGCGAACGGTCTCTCTGCTAGGCTAACCCGACCTTTCTCTATGGAATATTTTCAGCAGAAGCCATCACCGAAGAAGAGCCGCAACTTTGCACGTTAGAGCTGGCTCCTGACAGCTCCGTTTCATTTCCATCAGAGCCCAGCTCCCTTGTGCATGCAGAGACTTCAATTCACACAGACTGCCCTCTCTACGCCTTGAAAAGCTGACGCTGCAGTAGTTTTTCCTTTGTTTACACTGCTCTGATCTTTCTCTTTGTGCCTTCCCAGGTTGCAGGTGATGGCTGATCAACTGGTGGAGCGGTTCGTGGCCTCCGGCCTGATGCTTAAAGAATGGGACAGGGTGAAGCTGCACGCTACAGTCATGAACACTCTCTTCAGAAAAGACCCAAGTGGTGTGTATCCCTCATCCTTACTCATTTCAAGTAGTATCTCTGAACAAGAAATGCTTCCACTGGCTTTTCTGTTTCTTTTATAAAATGTTGTGATTTTATTTCCTCTGAAGAATTACCTCCAAGGGTGCAGGTGGGAAGTCAGTCAATAAAACACGGAAGAAAACTCAGAGCTGGAGAAGACAAACGTGCTTTGAGCACTTTCTGGATCTTTGCTAAGATTCTTTGTCCTAGCTTCAGAAACCGTATTGCCCAGTAGAGAACGCTCAGAGGTGTTGCATTTAGGGAGAGGCAGTAGGTGACACCTCGGTGTGCAAAAAAGGAAGGTGCCCAAGCACGCGTGTGTTGTTCACCAGCCTCAGCAGCTTTGCACTAAAGCTTCTCTTAGATTTTTCTCTGGCGTGGTGGCCCCTGTGCGGTGTTGAGTGTTCTTCGGTGACTGCCTCTGTGAGTCTCTGTGCAGACAGTGATAGAAGCAGATGGTTTGTGTTCATGGTTTTCTGAGCACCCAGCAGCTGGCTTTGGGGCATGGCTGTTGCTAAAGTCAGGGAAGCCTACTCAGGCAGTAGAAACTCTGAAAAGATGGAACTTAGCCCTGAAAATTACCCCCTGTAACACTCCAGGCTGAGGGAAGAGTGGCTGGAAAGCTGCCCACTGGAAAAGGACCTGGAGGTGTTGGTTGACAGCCAGCTGGAGATGAGCCAGTGTGTGTCCAGGTGGCCAAGAAGGCCACCAGCATCCTGGCTTGGATCAGCACTGGTGTGGCCAGCAGGACTAGGGCAGGCATCGTCTCCCTGGGCTGGGCACTGGGGAGGCTGCCCTTCAAATCCTGACTTCAGTTTTGGGCCCCTGACTCCAAGAAGGACATGGAGGGGCTGGAGTGTGACCAGAGAAGGGCAACAGAGGTGGGGAAGGGTCTAGAGCACGAGTCTGGTTAGGAGCAGCTGAGGGGCCTGGGCTTGTTGAGGCTGGAGAAAAGGAGGCTCAGGGGAGACCTCCTCACTCTCAACAACTCCCTTAAAGGAGGTTGGAGCCAGATCAGGTCGGTCTCTTCTCCCAAGGAGGAAGTGATAGGACAAGAGGAAACTGCCTCAGGGGAGGTTGCACCAGGGGAGGTTTAGGTTGGTCATGAAGAACTATTTCTTGCCCTCCAGGGTTGTCCAGGCCTGGCCCAGGCTGCCCAGGGCAGTGGTGGAGTCCCCATCCCTGGAGGAGTTTCAAAGCCGTGGAGCTGTGGTGCTGAGGGACATAGTTTAGTGGTGCCCTGGCAGTGCTGAGTTAACAGTTGGACTCCATAATCTTGAAGGTCTTTTCCAACCATAGTGATTCTGTGCTAGAGCTGAGCCCAGCGTGCTGATGTGTCTCTGTTGTGGGGGACATATGAGCAGCTACTCCTGGTGTTATGAGTCTCTATTCTGCCAGAGCCCGTGACGCACGCAGGGCATCCGGACGCATCGGCGAGAGCATTACCCAGATACCCGTGGAAGTCACTTTACATTCCATAGAGGGCTTGCATAACGTGCTAGGTGTGAATCGGTCTTCAGAGTCAATGCCGGAGATGAAAAAGAAAACCTGAATATATTCACAGAGCGAGGCAGAGGTCCCATGGAAAGAACAAATCATGTACTTGGGAATTATATAAAAATCCAGACGTGCTCTGGGGAGCTGGCTTGAAGACATCGGCATTTGGCAGTTGCTGCAGGCCTCGGCTGCTATTCTTAATGCCTGTGTGTGGCTGCCTGCCCACCCCGCGGAAGCAGATGCCCCACACGTATGTGCTTCCCACAGCGAGCAGCAGAGGTTGGGATAGGGCCTGTCCGGATCGCGCCTGGCATCGCGCGCTCTCTGGTAGTTGGTGCTCTTCCAGGCAATGCGAGTGCTGACTCTCACCCCAACAGGGTGTGGGATTAAAATAGCAGATGTGTTGTGCTGAGCCATCAGCTCTGTAGAATCACCCTCTCAGTGGCTTTGGTTTAGAGTCTTTCCTCCAGGTAATCCTGATTTCCTTCCTGGTGATCCTGACGGAGGCACCAATTCCTGCGTCTTCAGCCTTGTTCCCTTTAAAAAGCAAAGTGGAAGTAGGTTTTTGGTGTGAAAACCTTGGGCAAAGATGGTTTATTAGCTGGCAGCTGACTTTGGGGAGGGAGAGAGTGGGGGGTGAAGTACGGCACAGGCAGTTCTGAGGCTCATTCTGGTGCTGGTTTTTCTCTTTGCAGCTGAAGAGAGAAGCAATACAACAGCCGGTAAATCCTCTTTCAAGGAACGGGAGTCGTTTAACGGCCGAAATATCCTTAAGGTCAGTATGAAACCAGGAGGGAAATGGAGCCAGTTGGGGGGTATTGTAGAGCCAAGAGAGGTTGAGACACCTCTTTAAGACTCTAGGCTTATGGAATCTCCTGGTAGGGAGGGGCAGGGGAAGGAGAAATCTGTTTAGAAATCTGTTGAGAAAATAAACAATCCAGATCCCTCGTAACTGGGAGCATTGCAATGTTTAGGAGAAGCGTTCTTAAAGCTGGGGAGGCTCAGATCAGGAGTGTGTTGCAGGAACGTGAAGTGGGTGTTCATGTTGTCGTTTACTCTGCTCCTGTTTTACCTTGGAGACTCAGGCTCGTGCGGATTCTCAGCCCATCAGAAAGGAGCACTTTATTAATCTTGTTCTACTCGCTCATATATATTTAGGAAACTAAAATCAACTGCCCTTTCATTTTTTTTTTTAATTCTTTCCTTTTTTTAATCTCCACTATTGATTTGCATCATTTTGCTCCAGAAAAAAATAGCGGATAGCGGTAGGGAGTCCCACCAGCCAGGATCTGAGGGCTTTGGCAGTGGTCAGAGGGTAGGAAAGAAGCTCCCGCAGACCATGGAGGTGGATAAAGCTCAGAGGGGAGCATCCTGCAACCTCCCAGTGCTTTGCCAGCTGGGATTTAGACTGCAGGCAGCCTCTGCTGCTCATCCAGATGGCAGTGTCAGCCTGATGCTGTGTCACTTGGCCCCTGCAAGGATCCAGGGAGAGATGACAAGCCCAGAGCAGTAGAAATAGCAAACAACACTACCTTGCAAGCAAATTTGCCATCCTCGTTGTGCTGGGGGGGATTTGTTGCTGGCAGCTGGGACAACACCCGAACTGGGAACCGAGAGAAAATATTGGTGGCAACAAAGAGACATGAGAGAGGATGCAGGCTGGGTGGGAGCCCAGAAGGACTTTAGGATGCCCGAGATGCGCTTGATTTGTTTTTACAGTTTTGCTCTACACTGTATGAGGCGCTAGATGTGCGGGCAGGGAGTGGAACCAATCGATCTCTCTGCGCAGAGGACAAACAAAGGGACAAAATTAGGTTAAGCTCTCATTGTCCTCAAACGGTCTGTGCAAGCGCAGTGTCATGACTCAGCACCGCCACATGTTGAGCGTTCTTCGGTGTGAGACTGCGGTGCTGTGAACTGGAGCAGGGAAGCCACTTTCTGAATGGGATCTGTGAGCTTTGGTCAGCTCCCAGTGTCAGAAAGGGAAACAGGGGTATTTCCAGAGGCCAGAGTGCCTCAGGATGTGCAGGGACTCTGTTTTCAAGCTGTGCTCCCACCTTTCTCTTTGCTCCTTTCTCTTCTCTCTCTTAAAACTTGTCCTCATGCTTGAGAGACGCATCAAATCAAACCCTCTTGGTGCTCCTCATCCAAACCCACGGGAAGGCATTAACCTTGCTCCCTCTACTGGTCACACCATCGGTGGCTAGTAGCGTGGTGAGCAAGGATCTGTGGGTCTGGTGGTGCTTAGAAACGCAGCTGCCCTACCTCAGATGGCCGCTTCTTGCTCTTGATGCTCTCTGAAATGCGAGGCGGTGCGTTTCAAAAGCTCCTAATTGATTTTTGGTACTGATGGAGCCGAAAGAACCGCCGGCTGTTTGGACTGCTGCTAATTACTTCAAAGCATGTCTTGCCACAAGAAATGTCATCCTTCTCCCCCCCACCACCTCCACTACATTTCCTAACCTGCTTGCTTCCTATTTCCCTTTGGTCTCCCACGTGCCTGCAGCAGAACGCCCGTTGGCATTAATTAATTACATGAGTCATAAATAGCTCTGGGCTTCTTACCGGAGGAGCCCAGCCACTGATGCATTCCAGCATGACCTTGCAAGGATGCGTCGCTTTCTCTCCCAACCCCCTTTTTATATACATTATTTATCTCCCGCTCGGGGAGGCTGCCCTCCCGCAAAGTGGCTTCGTTAACTTCTGCAACGGGCTCTAAATGATGTGCTGTTAATAAAGATGACTGCAGTTCATCAAGTGGGTTTGTGGGGCCTCATTGCTTGTAGGTCAAGCGACGTACCGTGTGTGTGTTTCCAGGCGGTGGGAATTTGGGCCGGGTGGCAGCGTTCCCACTTGGAAAGCCCATAGATCACAACTACGTCAAGTTGGGAAATCGGGGTTCCTTCGCTCTCGTTGCCGTTGTGCTGCTCCGACTGGTGCTGCTGGACTTTGGCCGGTGAAGGGCAGGACCTGAGCTGCCCGAGCACAATGGAGATGCCGTGGTTTGGCCATTCTGCTCCGAGACTTCTCATGGTTGAAGCCGGGAGGGGTGTGGGATGTGTGTGCAGATGCGCTGGCAGCACGTGTTTGCTGATAGCGTGCCTTGCGTTACCCCAGGCTCCAGCTGGTATTTTGCTCTCATCGGAACGGATCGGAGTTTGATTTAATAATCCTTTGTTCTACCCGTTCCCCAGAGTTAAACATACACTCCTATTTGTGCTAGTAAATGATTGTGCAGGCCGGTACCTTCCCACTCTTCTCAGAAAATAGATTCTGTAGGATGAGTTTAAATTGCTTGTGTCTTGAAGAATATCTGTGAAAAAGGCTCCCTGGCCCAGCAAGTGCTGATAACCCAAGGGAGCGTGTGACCCAACAGCTGAATGGTTTGTGTCTTCCACAAAAGTTCTAGACCCTTTAGCTCTATTCTTGTATAGTTTAGTCTCAAGAAGCTGGGAATGCTTTATGCACCACTTAGAGTCCTAGAATCATAGATTGGTTTGGTTTGGGAAGGACCTTTCAAGGCCATCTAGTCCAGGGAGCAGGGACCACTGCAACTAGAGCACATTGCTCAGAGCCCCAGCCATCCTCCCCTGGAATGGTTCCAGGGATGGGGCAGTGACCACCTCTCTGGGCAACCTGGACTGGTGTTTCACCACCAGAAATCTGTCCCCTTCTTTGACAGACCCCTTGAAGTGTTGAAAGGCCACCAGTAGGTCTCCCCAGAGCCTTCTCCTGAGGGTCTCATCATCCTCAGTGCGAAAAAAATCTTTATTCTCTTTAGCCTGTTATCTTCCTCTTTTAGTTTAAAACCATCACCCTTGTCCTGTCATGACAGGCCCTTCTAAAAACATTGTTCCTAGCTTTCTTGTAGACTCTAAGTCCTGAAAGGGTACAAGAAGGTCTCCGTCCTGGAGCCTTCTCTTCTCCAGGCTGAACAAGCCCAACTCTCCCAGCCTGGTCTCCCAGCAAAGGGTTCCAGCCCTCCCAGCATTGCTCCATTGCTCTATCACTCCAACAGGTCCCTGTCTCTCCTGTGCTGGAGAGACAGACTCCAGAGCTGGACCCAGTACTCCAGGTGGGATCTCAGTGCTCCACGTGGGATCTCAGTACTCCAAGTGGGTACTTTCTATGGAGCAATATGTATTTCTTCTCGGATTTCTGGAGTCTAGCCCATCAGCTCCTTTGAGCACCCGAGTCATGTACAGTCAGGAGCAAAGAGCCTCATCTCTTGGAGAGCAGAGGGAAGACGCAGCGATCCAGAGCCGAGAGGCAGTTGCAGCTCCTTCCCGGCAGGAGTAGGGTCAGGCTGTGCAGGCAGCCGGCGCTCGGGGAGATGCTGATTTGGCAGCCCCTCTGCTTCGTCTTCTCCTGTGCGTCGCAGGTGGTGGCTGCGTGCCCTGCGTTGCAGCTGGCCGAGCGGCACAGCGCTGGCACGGAGGCAGCTGGGACAGCTGCTGGCATCTCCGGAGACGAGGTTGGGCTGCCTCCGGCCTTTTATTTATTTCCTCTTAGTGAATAAAAAAAAAAACCTCAAGGCTGTTGTGAATAAATAAAAAAATGCAGAGCAACTTGAGAGTACCGCCAGGCCAAAAATTTTCTATGATACTTTTGAAGGAAAGAAAGGCTTCCAGTAGGAAGGAACCCACCTGGATTCTCTCACTGGGTTAAAAGAAAGCAAATTTTTGAGCGCAGAAAAAGATGAACCCTCACCGCTTAGTGCCGATCTGTGCGTGAACAGCTTACAAGATTAAACATCGAGGGAACAGCTCCTGAGGTACCGCAGCAGAAAGCTGCACTTCTTATGTCTTAGGGCGTTAAGAGAGACTTTAAGCTGGGATGCAAGGCTGGGTACTGGATCAGTTGAGGTGATGACACGTGCTGCTCTGCCCTGGCTGCTCGGGGAGGGTTTCTCGATTGAACAAGGTGGAGTTTGATGAGGCAGCTTCTTTTTTGAAGGCTCCGTCCAAGGTATTATGTTATGGTACTGTGTCCGCTTTCACTTGGAGCAGGGGGAAAGTGCTTTTACTGACTCATAGTCCAGGGCTAGCGGATTGCTGATCGTAGCAAACAAATCTGGCAGTGTTCTCTGTTCTCATTTTTGGGTGAGAACAGTGCAGTAGTTCACTTTAAAACATTTGGTGCAGTGCCATGAAGAGCGATAAAATGAAAATGAAAAACCTTCTCCTAGATAAACCCCCCCAAGATACCCCAAACCCACCAAGCGCGAAACAAATGAACATCTGCCTCTGTGTGGAGCCACCCTTACCAACTGCACCGACTGCTTCTCGTGTACCCAGGCCTCTTCTGTGTCACTTCTGCTAGTGAGTTTAATTAATTCTATTAGTGAGCAAAATTAAGGAGACTGAGTCTTTTCCTGGTGTATTTTTAATCTGAGGTGAAATCAAAGGGCCAAAGAACGGGCATTAGGTGAGGCTCGAGACTGCCCGGCATTCAGAAAGGATAAGAACGTCTCCTTATCCTCAGTGAGGTGATAAAGGTGTATATCCGATGTGGGACTGGCAACTGGAACAAGTACCTAACGGGAGGTGGGTGACTGGGAAGCTGAGAGTTAAAAATACCAAACGAGAATTCATTGGGGTGAGAACAGACTGAATGCGAGATTGTGGTGCAACATCAGTGTGTCAGAAATAAGGCAGCGCTTTCCTCGCCTGGCTTTTACGGTGGAATCCAAAGCAAGAAATGAAAGAAAGGCTGTAATACTGCTTTGCAGAGAAGATTTTTGCCTTCGGTGCTGATCCTGCTGTTGTCGAGCGATACTGAAACCGTCAAGAGGGAGCTGAGCAGCAGTGGGACAGAAGGATGTGACAGTTGAGCAGATGAGACTGGAGATCAATGTTTGTAGGATCTCGGTGAGGAAAAAAAAAAAGATTAAATTGAGGTTGCCGTGAAAACGCTTTCCTACAAATGATAATCTTCAGGACAAAAAAAAATATAAAAATAAGGCATATTCACGTTGTTTGCATTCAGTGAAACAGGAATCTGAAGCAGTATTTGAAAAACCAGAGTAGACAACTGAGGAAGAATCTCTGTTTGGGCCTTGGAGCCACGACGTTGGAGGTTTTGAGGGAGTCTGAGATGTGGCACTGAGAAGGCAGGGAGGGAGGTGCAGAAGGTTTGTGCTGACTTGTGACAGAGATCGCTTCGGTGACCCTGCCATAAACAGGAGAAGCCTCTTTTTTTTTTCCTTTTTTTTTTTGTTATTTTTCAGAGGTGCTCAGCACCTCTCTGACTCATTTTAGCAGGAACTGTGAGTGCTGGAAGAGGGAAGATTTGCTGAGAGGGTAATAAAGTTTCTGAATCTTCTTGCCCCTTCCAGGCTGGGCTGCCTGCACTGCCACAGTCCCCTCCAGCCCAGCAGTTCAGCCCTTTTTGGAGGTGCTGGGGGTGCCTCTGCCTTGGGAGGTCACTCTGTGGTTGCTCCTGCACCTCTCACGTCCTCAAGTCCCTGAGATCTCTATTCAGCCATCAGACAGTCCAGACAGCATCATCTCTTTGATCTTAAGAGGACAGTTCTTCTCAGAGGAGCTGGCTGGGGTTGAATTACAGCAATGCCTTAATAGAAGACAAGGACTCAGCACATTAAGTGCAAAAAAAAAAGAAAAGCCCCAACTCAACACATCGATGAGCAAAAGTAGGTAGTTGATCCCAAAGGTGCCGTGACCCTTCTGCCGGATAATTTCCTTTGTCTGTCTGAGTTAATTTAGTGCCTCCATAGCCAAGCTCCTCCTCTTGGTGCTTTGGTGGGCGTAGGGAGGAGGTCGCAGTGATGGGAGCTCCATGTCCAAGTATTCCCAGATGCATCTGAAGCCTCCTGGCATCTCTGCAGCAAAGCCAAAGCCCAGGTCTTAAAAAAACCAATGCTGGATTTGCTGTAATAGGCAGTGTTAAGAGCCACGGGGATGAGGCTTTTTTGGAGAAAAGCAGCACCTGATTATTAATTTCCTGAAGTTGTACAGTAAATCCCTCATGTTTGAGGCGTAGCAGGATCCGGGAAGTTAGCAGAGCCTTTAATGTGCTGAAGGGTGTTGGGTTCTTTTTTATTCTTGTCTGAAAGATGTGCAAAAATCCAGTAACCTCCAAATGTCCCACTTGTATTTGTTTCTTAGTTTCTAGAATGCCTTTCACCATAGCAACTGGGGTTTCATTTCCTCAAGCGCATGAATTTTCCTGGATTTGTGGCAAAGAGGGGAATGGACCCAAACCCCTGAGCTAAGGTTTTGTAGCGTGGCAGTGGCAGGAGCACTGCTGAGGTTTGGCTTGTGAAAGAGGAGGATCCTGGAGGGAGAGGATCTCAGCTGAACCAAGGCCTGCACCTGGTTCCAAATAGTTTATTTGCAAGAAATCAAGCCTGAGAGATTAGACGATTGCTGAATGTCACCCTCCCCACTGCTAACTCACCCTCTGGCAGCTGACGTGGCTTTGCTCCAGTTTGATGGCAGCAGTCAGAGGAGAAGGATCGGCTGCTTCCATGTTGGCAGAGCTCAGCTGGAAACCTTGTACCCTTCCCACCCATGGAGGTCAGGAGGGTCCTACGGGCAGTAGGAAGCTTGTTCCTCTTAGATCTGCAGATGAAACCCAGCTGGGGAGAAGCAGGAGAACTGTAGGAGGGAGCAGAGCTCCAAAGAATCCTGAGAAATCGGACAGAAACAAATGAGCTGCTGTGGACAAGGGCAGGTCCAGGAGGGAGCGGTGGCATTGGTCCAGGATGGAGAATTGCCTTGATACCAGGGTTTTGATGATGGGGGGCTGCTTTGAGCACAAGCCAGCTGAGAGCTGCTGCCACACTCAGCACCCAGCACCTAGCTGAAGTTCTATTTGTCCACTTTTGGGGCACCATGGATGGGTGCGAAGAGTCCAGAAGGCACCAAGAAGATAATCAGGGGGCTAGATAATGTCTGTGAGCTGAAGCTAAAAGGCTTAGAGTTGTCTTGAGGCTAATCAAAGGAAGGAGGAGGAGAAGACAAAAGAAAAACAAAGTGTGTGAAAGCTTTTGTCCTTAGTGGAGTCTCTGTCCTTCATGCTCTGATGGCAGGACAATAAATAAGGGGCTTAAATTTCAGCAAGAGATTAAGCGTTGGGAAAATCCTTGTAATGGGAAGGATAATGGAGCACTGCTCTAGAGGAGCTGGAGAAATGGTTGTTTTGAGTGAGCAAGGATGTTAATCCGGGATCTGCCACCACTGAGCTCCTCCTGCCTCGGGGAGGAAGAGGGTGGTGGAGCCGATGACCTCTTTTGGTCCTTTCTTCGGCTTGTCATTTTATGATTGCTGGAGAAAATCCATGCAAAGCAGCCATGAGTTGGAATTTGTGAGCGCACCATGAGCTTCGCAGCATTTTTGTGGCATTTACTTCAGCTCAATAAAATAAAAATACGACAAATAACCCTCCTGTCCTGTACACCTTGGATCTTTCTCCCTGAACTCCATACACGCTTCTTACTCGTACTTTTCCAGATAGAGGTGGTTATATCATTGCTTTCCGAGGGACGGCACCAGTGCTCTATTCAGAAGAGTTTTTCCTGTGTCATAGAGGAGATAGCCTTGACTTGCATCCGGTGTCGGGCTTGTGTTAACCCAAGTTGCTCGCTTGTTTGTAATTTCTTCTTCCTAAGGGAGATGAGGTGAAAGGGCCTTGGCTGCCGCTGCTTCCAACCTGCCAGAAGATGAAGGAAAATAAGAGGGGAAGGGCTGTTTTCTTCCCGTTATCTGGATGAAAGGACTCGTTGCTATATTGGTGATGGAGAGACACTCCAGAGCCAGCTGCACACTTGCAGAACAAAGCAAGTGATCTGCGTGTGCATGCTGAGCTTTGGGGCTGATGCTTGGAGACTTTAGTCTCATTGAATTGTTTTGGTTGGAAGAGACCTTTAAGATCATCACGTCCAAGTGTTAACCCAGCACTGCCAGGGCACCACCAAACCATGTCCCTCAGCACCACATCTCCACGGCTTTGAAACTCCTCCCAGGATGAGGACTCCACTACTGCCCTGGGCAGCCTGGGCCAGACCTGGACAACCCTGGAGGGCAAGAAATTGTTCCTCATGTTCAACCTAAACCTCCCCTGGTGCAACCTCCCCTGAGGCAGTTTCCTCTTGTCCTGTCACTTGTTTCTTGGGGTAAGAACCTGACTCCCCGTGGCTCCAAACTCCTGTCAAGGAGTTGTGGAGAGCGAGAAGGTCTCCCCTGAGCCTCCTTTTCTCCAGCCTCAACAAGCCCAGGTCCCTCAGCTGCTCCTCACCAGACTCGTGCTCTAGACCCTTCCCCAGATCTGTTGCTCTTCTCTGGCCATGCTCCAGCCCCTGAAGGTTCTCCTTGGAGTCAGGGGCCCAAAACTGAAGCCAGGATTTGATGGGCGGCCTTCCCAGTGCCCAGTCCGGGAGCACGCTCCCTGCCCTAGTCCTGCTGGCTACACCAGTGCTGATCCAAGCCAGGGTGCTGGTGGACTTCTTGGCCACTTGGGCACACAGCGGCTCATCTTCAGCCAGTTGTCAACCAACACCCCCAGGTCCTTTTATACCAGGCACTTTCCAGCTGCTCTTCCTCCCGCCTGGACCATTGCAGGGGGTTGTTGTGACCCAAGTGCAGGACCCAGCACCTGGCCTTGTTGAACCTCATCCCATTGGCCTCAGCCCATCAATCCAGCCTGTTCAAACTCCTCTATAGATCCTCACCACCCACCAGCAGATCAACACTCCCATGCAACCTGGTGTCATCTGCAAACTTACTGAGGGTGCCTCAACCCCCTTGTGATCATTGATAAAGACATTAAAGAGAACAGGCCCCGCACTGAGCCCTGGGAAACACCACTTGTGACCGGCCACCAACTGGATTTACCTCCATTCACCACCAACATCTGGGCCCAGCCATCCGGTCATTTTTTTTATCCAGCAAAGCGTATTCCCATCCAAGCCATGAGCAGCCAGTTTCTTCAGGAGAATACCGTGGGAAACAGTGTCAGAAGTTTTACCAAAGTCCAGGTAGACATATCCACAGCCTTTCACTCATCCACTAAGCAGGTCATCTTGTCATAGGAGATCATGTTCATCAAGCAGGCCCTTGGTGCAAGCAGCACGTTTGTGATGATGACCCAGATGACAACCACCTTCTCCCTCTGCCCTTCCTGGCCTTCTCTTCCACCCTTGCCTTGTGACTCTATGACATCTTCATCCCTGTGCAGTGATGGAGAATGTTGGATGCCCTCCCTGTGTGGTGATGAAGGTTGTTGGATTCCCTGCCAGCGGTCCTTTAAAAAGCCATGGAAATGAAGGCATTGCTAATTTGGAGAGAAGGTGGGGAATGCCGGGAAGTGTCTCCTCTCTGGATGAGTGCCTGTCTACCTGCTCCTCCTCCACTTCTTGTGCTTTATTGCTGGCAATCTTCCAAGCACAATTAAACCTCTGACAGATAATCATTGGCTGAGTGCTGGCCAGAGTGAATAATATAGGAATCAGATATTTCTTTTTTGGCACCAAACTGTTTCAGAAAGCATACTTTGAAAGGTAAAAATAGAAAGGAAAAAAAAAATCTATTAATGGACCAAATCCCCCAGATCTTGACACATTGCCCTGTTGGGTCTCCTCTCCTGGGAGCCACCAGGGGATTTGATTTGGGGTTTGACTGTCATAGTTTGGGTCGCAAACAGAAAGGGTTTTGGTGCATTTCTGAGGATGAGGAAGAAGGAACTCTGCCAGCATGTCTTGCAGCCTGCATACTGGGGCAGCTTCCGTCATTTTGTGCTGTGGTGGGAACAGCCTTCTGTAGACCACAGATTTTCCATCCATCCATGTTTTTTTGCCATCGGTAACTTTTCCTCTCTCAGTCCTGGGCTGTGTAACCCAGCAGTTTGCCAGAGAGCCGGCGTCTTCCCAGCTATGTCTGGCATGGGCACCACAGTTGTGCTTTAGCCAGATGATTTGGCAGAGCAGTCGTTCTTCCCTCTTTAGATGATTTGGAAAAGCGATTGTTCTCCGCTGTTCTACAGCATTTCCCATCCCAGACTGCAAACAAGTGATACAAGTGTTAATTCATGAGATGAATTTCCATCCCATGTGAAAGGGAAATATAGTCTGATGGTCTGATCCAGTCTGGATCCCACGTAGGGTAAGGTGGAGGAAGGGTTTGGGGTAGTGGGGTCGTGCTCTGCTGCAAGTACCTCCGGGAATATCCAGGGGAAGGTGCCAGGAGTCTGAAAACAACCAGGTTTCGTTGCTCCCTGTTGAGGCATCTCTTCAGAAACGCCGCTTAATTTTTCTTCAGGCTTGTCAGCAGATGCCTGGGATTTTGTTGTTTCCTTCTTCCCTTGCCCAAAGCACGTTTCAGCACTGTGGCGTGCTGATCTCCCATGGAAAGCAACCTCCCGTCCCTCCCGGCTTTCCAAATTCGCTCCTTCATTCACCGCTGCTCCCGATCAGGACATGCCAGGGGTAGTGACTACCACCGGGCAAGCTGGTGACTGTTGTCGTTGCCGTGCAGAGCGGATGAAGCCGTAAAGCCTGCAGCTCCTCGGAAGCTTGAGTTTAATCTCTTGGTTTGAGCTCTGTCTGCTGCCGGCCCACGATTGCCGGCACGATCTCAGTGCTGGGTTGCCTGTCAGAAAACATCCTCCATCCCATGGAGGCAGAGATGTGTGGTGCTCAGCCCATTCCCCTGCCTTCCGGGAAGGGATCTTCTGGTGGATAAACACCTTCAAGCCAGGCAGAACAGAGGAGAAGGGATTTCTGGTGTCCTGTCCTCGGCATGGACCACGCAGCCGGAGTGACAGCGCGCTCATCCCCAGCCGAAGCTTCCCGGAGCAGCCAGCCTCTTCCTTCCCGCATCTCAGAAGTTGTTAATTTTTGCATTCATTCCAACTAAGGAAAACCAGGGACCGCCCCAGCCCCGCTCAGCTCCCCACCAAGGGTTTCTTAGGCCGATTGGTCACAGGCTAATGACATGACATGACCTGCTTCTGCTCACCCGCAGCGCTGATTCACCGGGGACAGTTTTGTACTGTTAATCTCTAATACCCCTACCCTAAGGCACTGCTTTCCCTGGCTGGAGCTCACAACAAAGCGAGCTCCCTGCAGACTGGGGGTGCTTTATGTGTGTACTCATTTTATCCTGTGATAATGCTGCTCTTTGCTGGTAGTTTTTAATTGTGAGGCAGTGCAGTAAATCGTCCGTCTTTCCCTCGGCATTTTGGAGCTCCCGGCGGAGCTGCTCGGACTCATTATTAATTCAGGATGGGTCTTTTTTTTTGGCTAACGACCGTAGACAATGTTAAGGCTTTAAAAACTGATCAATAATCCTGATGGTAGCAGCAAAAATCCAGGCCACGCGGCTTGAGTACAAGCCAGAGATTACGTGAAGGAAGTTTTAAATACCTCTTACTCCCTTTTCCCTTGTCTGGACTTATTTTGTCCTCCCACTGCCTGGTTCCTCTCCGGGCGAATCCATTAATATTTCTCATGCTCATTGAACTTGTGACAGGTGATTTCAAAGACACCACTTTGTGGTGGCATCTCTTCTCTTCATAAGCGGCACTGAAATGCATCGCTGCCGTTCCTTCCGCGGATCAAGCGCCGTGATTTATGGCTGTTGTTTCCAGTTTTGAACACAAAGGTGCTGTCTCATTCTGGGGGGTGTTGTCTGGGGGAAGTGGGCCCCCAACTTTTAACTACTTCATCAACGAATCGTCCTCTTCTGCTTTTGTTTTGACAGTACTTCCATTAAAACCTTCCTTACAGGCTTGGATAAAAAAAGAGGGGGCAGGGAAAAGGGTTGAAAAGAGGTTTAAATCTGTTGCTCTGCCTTTGATAAGGAAGTTGTGGTTTGGGGGCTGAAGTTGATAGCAGCAGTTTTGGCTCAGGTTTGCAAGGAGCGGCAGGTTTGATGTGCAATTCTTTCTCTCCCCAAACAAATCTTCACCCTCCCTCTTCCTTCGGAAAACAATTGTGACCCCCTGCCGGGTAGTTTGTGGGTAATTGAGGGGAACAGACCTCAGAGTTTCCAGGACCTGAACAGAATTGTCTTAAATGAGAGAAATTGGGGTCTTAAAAATGACAGGTGTGCTACTGGCTTTTCCTGCCTCTGAAGAAGTGACTTTGGGGAAGAAATGGAGGGAAGCTACCACAGGGCTGCCTGCCTTTCATCCACACCTGCGCGGTTGTGTTCTTGGACTCGACCCCTCAGGAGGGAGAGGTAGAAGGAGGAGCCCTTCTGCACATGGGTATATGGTAGTTTTGCCAGGTGTGAAATACAGGTTATCCATGGAGCAGTATGCTCCATCTTGGGAGGGCACATGACTTTTGGGGGAGGGCGACGTCACTGCAGGTCCTGGGATACTGCTCTCTGGCTCGGATCAGCAGGACTAGGGCAGGGATCGTCCCCCTGGTCTGGGCACTGAGGAAGCCATCACTTGACTCCTGGCTTCAGTTTTGGGCCCCTCACTCCAAGAAGAACCTTCAGGGGCTGGAGCATGGCCAGAGAAGGGCAATGATGCTGAGGAAGGCTCCTCTGATGAGGAGCATCTGAGGGACCTGGGGTTGTTGAGCCTGGAGAAAAGGAGGCTCAGGGGAGACCTCCTTGCTCTTGACAACTCTCTGAAAGGAGACGAGCCAGGTGGGGTCGGGCTTTTCTCCCAAGGAACAAACAACAGGACAAGAGGAAACTGCCTCATGTTGCACCAGGGGAGGTTTAGGTTGAACATGCAGAGAAATGTCTTCCCCAAAAGGGTTGTCCAGGCCTGGCCCAGGCTGCCCAGGGCAATGATGGAATCCCCATCCCTGGAGGGGTTTCAAAGTCAGGGAGATGTGGTGCTGAGGGACATGGGTTAGTGGCGCCCTGGCAGTGCTGGGTTAACGCTTCGACTTGATGGTCTGAAAGTTCTTGTCCAACCAAAACGGTTCTGTGATTGACAGGAGGATGTTGTGCTGCTCTCTGGGCACCCGCCTCCTCCCTGTGGGAGATGCCATGTCCTCAGCATCCTCGCCGAGCGGTTTCTGAGCCTTTGGCTGTGATTTGAAAGGCAGGGCGCATCTCTGGCACGTTTCCTTAGAGGTGCTGGGGTTAAAAGTTAACAACGCTCTTTCCTCCTTTGGTTCCAATTTAATTTGGGAAGGCAACCGGGCGACAGAGGGCACTTAGTCTGGTAAATGCTATTCCCTTGGTGGGAGCTTGTACAGCACGTGTGCTGTTGCTCTTGTAAGCTGACTTTTGCCTCCATCAAGTTCATTTTAATTTATAATATTTAAAAAAAGAAAAAAAAAATCCCGGCCCTCTCCCAGACTCTTATTTATTCTTTAGGTGGTAGAGGACGTAAATCCTTTGGCGTGTTGGGATTTATAGAGTTTATAGAATTACTGCACTTTTGCTGAGCCTCCAATCAAACGGCATTGGTTAGAAAGTTCTCCTCCCATGGCCACCCTCCATACTGCTCCTGATCCTCCCCTCCTTGTGCTCCCTGCAGCCACTTTGGGGAAGAGTGGGCCCTTGGCTCTTGTGGGAAGGGACTGGAGGCTGACTGGACAAGTCTTAAGTTTATCAACCTTCAGGTGTCCTCTTGCCAGACCCAGAATAAAAGAACACCTAAAATGCTTTTATAGGAGGCATTTCATGAGCTGGGCTCCAGGCCTGCTCCGAAACCGGAGCGCTTCTGTGGTGGCTTGGGAGAGAGGGGAGATATAAATATCTTCCTCAGCTCTGCTTGGCTTCTCCCCAAGAGAAATTGAAATGAAAGTCTAAAGTAGAGGCTTGGCCTGCTGAAATCTCTTCCCAAGTCCCTGGGGACCCGAGCACAGGATGCTTTCAGGACGGGAAGGCAGCTCCCAGTGTTCCGTGGGTCTCAGAGGATGGCGTTTGAGGGGTCTTGCTCCCCACTGCCTGAGGCAGATCTCGGCTCTGCTGTGATCCCCACGGCTGGCGTCCGGTGCCTTCTGTCATGGGAGGCCCCAGGGCGTGAAGAAGCATCAGTGAGAAGCCGACTTGAAAGGAAAGCAGAAAAAAAAAATGTCCGTGGTTGTCCTCGAAATCTTGTACCATGTTTACTCTGGGAAAGAACAGCTACATTACCAAAAATCAATAGTTGTAGCAGCATTCTCCCTGGGAAACACACACACTCGGACGCACGAGAGGTGGGAGGTCTTCAAAAAGCCAAGGGAATAAAAAGTGCTTTGGCACAAAGGTTTTGCTTCACTCCTGGCCATGTACAAATGGAGGGCCCTTGACCTGGGCAGCAGCTTCTGGAACACGCTGATTTGTCTTTCTGGTCTGATGTGCCGGAGGCTGTGCGAGGCAAGAGGGGCTGAGGGGGGGGAGACTCAGTCTCATTGACTAATTTTTGCTTTGAAGGCCGTGTGTTTTGTAAGAGGAACGGTTTCTGATAGGCAGAGATAATAGAAACAAGTAGTAGAAAGGCTCTTCCTTTGCCTGTTTTGTGTAGAAGTTTGACTTCCAGGGTTGCTGGTGGGACCGACACATCCCAGCGTTTCATCCGTTTGTCTGTTTGCAAAACCTTCATTCCTTGTCTGGCCTGGGGCTTTTGCCAAGAAAGGTTGGACCAGATGATCCTTGAGGTCCCTTCCAACCAGAGAATCTATGATTCATTGTACAGAAAATAAAAACATCACGTCCTCCTTCTCTTTGAGAAACCTCCTTTTCAAATCCCAGTATCCTCCTTGTTTACCAGCGCTCCACACCTACTGCTCCCTCTGCTAGGAAGGGAGAGGAATGCTTCCCGCTCCTCCTGGGTGCTCTGTGAAGGCCGAAGTGTCGTTTCAAGCAACTCTCTTGACAGAGACAAGTGTTAAGGTTTGATGCTCTTTCTCAGAGCACCCAAAACAAAAAAAAAAAAAAAGAGAGAAAATAAAGGAGACCAACCCCTTTTTACTACCATCTCTTATTAATGAGACCTTTTATCTTCTAACGTGAACCACTCAGGCTTTGGGGAAGGTAATTAATCTTTAATTGTATAAATCTTTAATTGTATAAAATGGAGTTTGTGTGGCTGTAGCCATTTCTCTTCTGTGCTTGAGACGCTCCCTTAGCACAACTTCTTTTGAGTGGCCTCACGGAGCCGCACACACGGTGTCCTTCAAAGCCAGGCTGCTGTGCTGAGACCTCTTGCTGGGATGGAGACCTGCAAGACCGCTGTTGTGGCTTAATAGGAGTTTGAGTGATTAGCTCTGAGTCCTGAATGGAGAGTTTTCTGGATGAGCTGGCAGCCCGGAGCAAGGGCTGGATTCACCGCAGTGCCTGGTGTCTGCTTGGTGGCCCACGTACTGCGGTGGTGTGGTGCTCACTGTCCAAAGCCCTGCTTGCTCTGCCTTGAAGGTGGGCAGGGAATCGCTTTCCATGAGGCACTTTTTCTTTGTGGAGGAGTGACAGCAAAACCAGGAATTGTCCTGAGAGAAACCCTGCTTGTCCCCTTGCGAAAAAAGGGCTGTTTCTGCAAAGCAGTGGTACATAGAATTGTTTTGGTTGGAAGAGACCTTTAAGATCATCAAGTCCAACTGTTAACCCAGGGCACCACTAACCCACGTCCCTCAGCACCACATCTCCAAGGCTTTGAAACCCCTCCAGGGATGGGGACTCCGCCACTGCCCTGGGCAGCCCGGGCCAGGCCTGGACAACACTTTGGAAGAATAAATTTCTCCTAATATCCAACCTCCTCTGGTGCAACATGAGGCCATTTCCTCTTGTCCTGTCGCTTGTTCCTTGGGAGAAGAGCCCGACCCCACCTGGCTCCAGTCTCCTTTCAGGGAGTTGTCGAGAGTGAGAAGGTCTCACCTGAGCCTCCTTTTCTCCCGGCTGAACTAGCCCAGGTCCCTCAACCACTCCTCACCAGAGGAACCTTCCCCAGCTCCGTTGCCCTTCTCTGGCCATGCTCCAGCCCCTGAAGGTTCTTCTTGGAGTGAGGGGCCCAAAACTGAAGCCAGGATTTGAGGGGCGGCCTCCCCAGTGCCCAGTCCAAGGGGATGCTCCCTGTCCTGGTCCTGCTGGCCACACTATTTCTGTTTGCAGTGTAGAATACCCTTGGGAGGACCAACAAAAGAGCACTGCTGCCCAAAGTGGTGCCAGGCAGAGCCAAATGCCTTTTGGGAGGAGGTGAAGTGCAGCCTTTCAGATGCTAACTAGGGCTGCGGGGTTTTGGTCATGGCCTGTATGGAGGAATTGATGCACCATTGGCTGTAGGAGGTTGTGATTTAATTAACACATAGGCTTTTGATGGCCCTTAGCGAGAAGGGGTGTGGGACTGTCTCCAGCCGACACCTGTAGGGACAGATCGAGAATTCAGTAGGAGACAGATGAAACGCTCTTACTCCTGTTAAGGGGAATTTTGAAATTAACGTCTCCACGGAAAAGCTTTTCCAAAGGCATGGCTGATGTTTCCAAGTAGAGCAATTTCCTGTGTCTTAATGGCTCGGGAGGAGCACTTTACACTTGGACACGATGCTGGTCCGGTAATATCACCAAACTTCCCTGTAAGAAATTCTGATGTCATTTTTCTGATCTGCTTTATGGCTCGGTTTAATCAGCTGAGCTACCCCCCACCCCCGCCCGCCCCGGGTGCCAAGAGTTGGCATCTTTTCAGTAATTTGTGCTCAAGTCTTTGCCGAACAAAGAAGGATTTGTTGAACAAAGCAGGGTCAGTGCTGGGATGAAGAGCCTTGTGCCTCTGGCTGATCATTTGAATTAGGACTGGGCTGGAGCTGTTAAGTCGTACGTCCTGTGGCCTGGATTGGTAAAAATGTTCTGGCCTCAATCCTTGCTCCTGCAGAGCCTGTGACCTCGAGAGCCATGGCAAGGTGATGGCCTTTGGGCTGGTGCATAGAATCATAGAACCGTTTGGGTTGGAAAAGACCTTTAAGATCATCGAGTCTAACCATTAATCCAGCACTGCCAGGGCACCACTAAACCATGACCCTCAGCACCACATCTCCACGGCTTTGGAACCCTTCCAGGGATGGGTACTACTACTCCTGCCCTGGGCAGCCTGGACCAGGCCTGGACAGCCCTTGCAGGGACGACGTTTTTTCCTCATGTCCAACCTAAATCTCCCCTGGTCCAACTTGAAGCCATTTCCTCTTGTCCTGTCGCTTGTTCCTTGGAGGAGAGCCCGACTCCACCAGGCTGCAATCTCCTTTAAGGGAGTTGTTGAGAGCAAGAAGGTCTCCCCTGAGCCTCCTCTTCTCCAGGCTCAAGAAGCCCAGGTCCCTCAGCTGCTCCTCACCAGACTTGTGCTCTAAACCCTTCCCCAGCTCCATTGCCCTTCTCTGGTCACGCTCCAGCCCCTCCATGTCCTTCTTGGAGTCAGGGACCCAAAACTGAAGTCAGGATTTGAGGTGCAGCCTCCTCAGTGCCCAGTCCACGGGGACGCTTCCTGCCCTAGTCCTGCTGGCCACACCAGTGCTGATCCAAGCCAGGATGCTGGTGGCCTTCTTGGCCACCTGGACACACACTGGCTCATCTTCAGCTGGCTGTCGACCAACACCTCCAGGTCCTTTTCTGCTGGGCAGTTTCCAGCTGCTCTTCCCTCAGCCTGGAGTGTTACAGGGGGTTGTTGTGACCCAGATGAGAGTCACCTCCCCAAGTTGCCTAAATGAGACATGGCAGAAAGCAAAATAGGGATGGTTTGAGCAACTGGTGCTGTAGATGAATATAAGGTGTTCATCTCACACCCTTTTATTTCATGCCTTGGTTGGTTTAAAGGCTTAAGTGCAGTGTCTAGGAGGAAAAAGTAATTTCAGTAATACTTTAATTAAAGGCAGAACAACTCTTTGAGGAGAGGCTTCTTGCAGGGCCAGCTCTTGCAAGAGACCTGTGGACCAGCTGCAGGCTGCATTTCTCAAGGCGCTACTCCAATGATTTTTCTCCTCTTTTTCAGCTCTTTGAGAACTTCTCCTTCGGAGAAGTGCAGCTGGACTCAGTGCGTCTTTCCCAGAGGTCCTCCTCCAATGATTTTTCTCCTCTTTTTCAGCTCTTTGAGAACTTCTACTTCGGAGAAGTGCAGCTGGACTCAGTGCGTCTTTCCCAGAGGTTCTCCTCAGATGCCTCTGGCTACTATGCGACATCTGGGCAGCTGACCTTTTCCTGAAGCCACAGCGGGTCCGCTCTGTGGAGGCACTTGTCGGCAAAATGTTTTTGTAGGACATGGATTTTGGGCGGGAAACTGGGAACCCCAAGCAGGGATGCCTTGTGACTCCTCAACGGCACGTTGCAGCCAGGAACCATGGCGTTTCCCTACAGCTTTTCCTCCCTTCCGCCTTCTTTCGCCGTTGGTAACCAAAATGCCACAAAGTTGGTTTCGATACCTGTTGCCTGTTGGTTTTCTAAGAAAACAAGGAAAAACTGGTGCAGGTGGCTTGTGGGCCATTAAGCGTGGCTTTATTTCAGAACATTTCTTAAAATAAATATTTAAAAGCCAAGAATGCTCCTCGGGGCGTGATTTAACGATAGTGAGGTCAGGCATTGCTTGGATCTCCAGCAGCGTGCCTCTGTGTAATGAAGATCTCCAAATAAATTAATTCCCTTCAAAAGCAAAGTGTTTATCTCCTGTTGCATTGATAGTTTCTGTAATTAAACTTCCAGCACACACCACCGTTCCTAAGAAAGCCTTCATAGTAAGAGGCCTTTCCAGTGACCTGTTTGCAGCGTGTCAAAAAACAAAAAGCAAAAAACCTTCTGGGCAGTTTCTTCATAAAAAAGAAGCGCAGAACATTTTGATAACTGTTGTGAAACCTTCAGAGATCTGAAGATGACTTGTTTTTTTCCTGTAAATCTCCACATTTGGTTAAGAACAGGGAGTTGGGCTTTCAACGAGCTCTTTAACAAAAGGGATGATGCTGGTGTTGAGCTCTTTGGCCACGACCTGGTGCTGGTGGCTCCTGCCCATTCCTGCCATGAATGTGGAAATTGTTTTGTCATCAAGGCGGAGAGCGAGTTGTCTCGGGCCAGGGCCGCTCCAGCAGCACCCACTTGAACTCCTGATTGTTTTTAAGAGGTTTTCATCATGTGTCCTCCCTCCCGAGGTGAGCTGGCTGCGTGGCTGTGCTCTGACTGCCCAAATCCATTGCTGGTTGTGTTTCCAAGACCAAATTGCCCATCTCTGCTTTCAAGCCTGCCTGCTAGGAAATCAAAATCATCCGTGGGTTTTCCAGTGGCCCTTCTACCCAATTCCAACCATGCGCTTCTCAATTCTCCTTTTCCTTGCAGCCTCTGTGCTCTCCAAGCAGAGGAGGAGGACGGTTCACTCGGTGAGCAGAGCAGCCCGAGGTGAGGAGGTGCTGAGAGTACTTCACACAGGTCACTGTCATCTTTCCGCCAGCCTGAAGAGGTACTTGGCCAATCTCGTCAGCCGCCCAAAGAGCGGACCTGGGAGCTGCTCACACGGCTGCCAGACCTGCCACAGGCTGCACGGAAAGGAGGGGCTGCACCTCAGGAAGCTTCTGCCTGCTGGGTTTTAACAGCTCACCCGGGAGCTGAGAGCTGGAGGTTATGGAAAGCTGTTTGCATTTGAGTTTTCCGTCGAGTTTTTCCTCAGTGGAGTGTTGGGGGCTTTTCTACCACCATTGATTTCCTCTGTTGTCACCTAATACTGGCCATTCTGAGCTCTTCTCTATGGGGAGCTCAGGACTAAGCCTTCCCACCTCCCTAACACATGGCCACAGGGAGAGGGAGGGGATCCTGTCCCTCTGCTCCCAATACTCTGGGCAGACTCCCCCTGCAGAGCTGGATCCAGCTCTAGAGTCCTCAGCACAGGAGAGACAGGGACCTGTTGGAGCGGGGCCAGAGGAGCCCCAGCAATGCTGGGAGGGCTGGAACCCTCTGCTGGGAGGCCAGGCTGGGGGAGTTGGGCTTGTGCAGTCTGGAGAAGAGAAGGGTCCCGGGAAACCTGGTGGCATTTCAGTGCTTCAAGGGGCCTGTCAGAAAGATGGGGGAGATCATTTTACCAGACAGTCTAATGACACGATGAGAGGTGATGGTTTTAAATTAAAAGAGAGGAGATTTAGACTGTCCCTGCTCCCTGCAGGGGGGTTGGATGAGATGACCTTGAAAGGTCCCTCCCAACCCAAACCATTCCACGATTCCCTGACTGGCTTTGACTTTGCAAAGAGCATCTTGGCATGGAGGCAAACATGGCTTTTCTACAAGGGGCCAATCTGAGGATACTCCTCCACATCCTGCTAATGTAGAAACATTTTAATGATAATTATTTCTGTGACCACTTGGAAGTTGGTCGAATTTTGGCGGTAAGCAACTTATCCCACTGCTCTAGCTGAATTCATTCCACACCCCCATTCCTGGGCAGAATTAAGGGCTCTGCTCCGGTCCTTTCATGGGGTCAGGCTGTGATCTAGCAAACTGTTGTGCACAGACTTAAATTCGTGCCTCGCTTGATCCCTTTGTGTAGTGTGAAGCACACAGTGTGTCCATCCGCTGGAACTCATGTGCTAGGAGCTCCCCGGGTGCAGCTGGAGTGAGTTGCCACCGTCACCAAGCCTAAGTAGCCAGAGATGATGAGGGACAGGGGTATAGGATAGGGAATTTGGTGGGACTGGAGAGTGAGGGCTGCAGGGTGAGATCACAGCAGAGTTGGGGGTTGCAGTGTGAGGGCGTGGTATAGGGGACAGAGATGCGGGGTGAGGACAGGGCAGGGACTGGGAATGTGGGATGAGGGATGCAGGATGGGGACAAGACAGGGACCGGGGATACAGGATGAGGGATGCGGGATGGCAACAGGGCAGGGACAGGGGCTGCAGGACTGGGACAGCAGAGGGACCAGAGATGCAGTATGGGGGACAAGGCAGGGAGATGGGCACATAGTAGGGACTGGGAATGCAGCATGGGGAGTGCAGGATGAGGACATGGGAGGGACCAAGGATGAGGGGTTCAGGGTGTGGCAAGGGATGCGGAATGTGGGATGGCGACAGGGCGGGGACCAGGGTGAAGGATGGGGGGGTGCCGGAGGCAGGGGCTGCGGGATGGGGGCCAGGGGAGAGATCAGGGATGCAGGGGGAGGGATGCGGGATGGGGACAGGGCAGGGGCCGGGGATGTGGGATTGGGACAGGGTGGGAACCGGGGCTTCGGTCGTGCCGTGCCGTGCCATGCCGGCGGCTCCCCCGCCCCGGTGCCGGCGCGCAGGTGCGGCGGGCGCGGCGGAGGCTCCTCCCCGGCCCTCACGCCGGTGCCGCCCGGTGCCGCCCCGCGGCCGCACTCGCCGCCGGCACCTCCCCGTGCACACCGCACCCGCTCCGCTCCGCACCGCACCGCATCGCATCGCACCGCATCGCATCGCATCGCATCGCTCCACTCCGCTCCGCCCGCTCCGCTCCCCCCGGCGCTGCGGCAGCATGCGCGGCTGCGGCGGGCGCCGCGGTTTGCTGGCCCTCCTGGCCCTGCTCCTGCCCGCCGCCGCCGCCGGTCCCGGTCCCGGCCCCGCCACCGGCCCCGGCCCCGCCGCGGCGGGGGAGAGCCCTGGGAATTTCATGGAGGACGAGCAATGGCTCTCCTCCATCTCCCAGTACGGCGGCAGGATCAAGCACTGGAACCGCTTCCGAGACGTGAGTCCGCGCCAGTACCGGGGCG
This sequence comes from Momotus momota, assembly GCA_028565915.1. Lineage (NCBI taxonomy): Eukaryota > Metazoa > Chordata > Aves > Coraciiformes > Momotidae > Momotus > Momotus momota. The sequence goes on along the minus strand of JAOXNV010004800.1, from coordinate 3,901 downwards.
GGGTGGAGGGGCGAGGGGCACAGGGGAAGCGACATCGGTCACCGGGAGCCCCCTCCCCGCCCCGGCGCTGCGGCTGCCGCAGCACGACCCTCCTCCGTTACCGGCCGCCGGTCCCACGGCCGGGGATGCTCGGTGCCGCCCGCATCCCGCTGCCACCCGCCGTGGCCGTGGGCGGCTGCCGGTACCCGGTCCCCGGGGGGATGCTTCCCGGCTCCGGCAGCGCCAAGGCCACCGTGCCCGACTCCACCGTGCCCGATGTCACCGTGCCCATCGCCAAAGCCGGCGCGGCTGATGCCAAGGCCACCGCCTCGCCGGCGACCCGAGCGTGCTGTCGCCTGTGCCCTCTCCCCGTGCACCGCAGCAGGGCCTGCGCCGTGGCCTCGGCCCCTCGGTGACAGATCGGCGCTGTCCGGGGCACCGGCGTCTTTCACGGACTCCCACTCTGCGTGGTCGGCGGGGTGATGATCCCCGAGGACCGAGGGGACATGGGGCAGGGAGGGAGAGGCTGCAGATGCTGCCGGAGCGATGGCCGGTGATCTGCTGCATCGACTCAGGCTCCTCCAACTCCTTGCTTTTGAGGTGCAGCCCTTATTAAGGGCATTTAGTTCCAGCCTTTTATTTTATGGGATACCCTTGTTCCCCCAGTTTTTGTCCCCCAGGGTGGGGACACGATGCTGCAGCCCCAACCGGGAAAGAGGGAGAGGTCCGAGGGACCTGCAGCAGCCGAGCAAGGAGGGGGCACACCCTGAGCCACCCCCCCAGAGCCAGCCCTTCCAGTCTTTGTTCAGATGCGCACTCGGGTTCTCCTTGGCATTGAGGATGTGCTGCCGAGAGATATGCCCCAGCGTGGGGCAGGGCAGGGGACACCACCACCCCCCCAGGTAAACCAGTTAGGGGGACAGAGCATGGGCGAGGGTGCCAGGGACAGGGTAAACACCTCTCTGGAGACGCCTATCCAGCTGGCCAATGCCAACGCCAGCACTGGGCACCTGGGACTTCGTTCAGCTGCGGATTCCCAAAGGGAAACACGTGCAGATGTGTCCCCACCACGCTAAGCATCCCTGGAGGGGGGGCGGTTAGAGTCAAGAGACCCCAATCCCCTGGCACCAGCAGCATGTGTGGGGCCCACCCAGCTGTGCCAGAGCTACCAGGCCAAGGAGGGGGACTGTGGCCCTGCTGGCTGTTAGTGCGGATTAATAAGCAAATCCCATGGATTTGTGGGGTTTTTCAGCCGAGCGGGGGGGTGCACAACTCACCGGGCGGTGGGGATGAGGCCGTGGGCCGTGCCGAAAGCCGCACCGCAGGGAGCTGCCGGGCGCCGCAGTGTTACTAATCACAACACGCGAACGCAGGCTATCGATTGCAGTGCAAACGCCGCCGCGCCGGAGTGAGAGACATCCCCTCCGGAGCTGCGTCCCCACGCCTCGGCTTCCAGCTGCCACCCAAAACTCCTGCCTGCCCTCCCTGGAGTGGCAAGGATGCTCCTGGCTGATCACGACACCCACCCCGGAGCATCCCGCAATACGAGCGATGCCAGCTGCCGGGAGGGTTTGAGTCTTCACTACTCCTCCATCACCCCTGGGATGCTTTGGGGGCCGCGGGGGAGAAGCTCTGCCTCCCCAGGCAGTGACATCCATCTTATCCTGCTCCTTCTGGGCTCCTTGTTAGAAACTGGGGCGGCAGCACAAGGACCGTCACCCCACTTGGATCCCAGTGAGGCCTCACTGGGCTCCCAGGGGCTTCCGCCAACCAATGCCTCTCCCATCCCTGTTCCCAGCTGCCCAAGGGACGACAGGGGAAGGTTTTGACCTGTATAAAGGCTTTCCAGGATAACAGATCGAGAGTCAGAGGCAGGGGAGCATATCGGTGGTGGACGGCGGTGACACCTGGGGCTGGTGACGAGAGCTTTGGGCACCTCGGGGTGCCCGTCTGGCACAGGGTGCCCATCACCATGGGCTGGAGGGCTTCGGGCTGCCCCGGGGCTGACGGTGGGCGCTCTTGCTCTCTCTTTCTCTTTTTTTCGGTGTCGGCTGGGCCATCTCACCGCTGCCACTGTGCCAGGAGGTGGAGGTGAGCACCGAGGGGCTGCTGGGACTGCTCCTCACCCCTGCTTGCTCCTCTCTCGGTGTTGGGGTGCCCAGGGTGGGGAGGGGGTGTGTATGTGAATGGAGGAGGGGACATTGCTGGGCCCACTGGTGTCACCTCTCCTGCCGCCCGCTCTCAGCCAGGCTCTCCCCACTTTGCAGGATGACTACATCAAGAGCTGGGAGGACAACCAGCCCGGGGATGAAGGTACCGCTGGGCTGGGGCACAGGGGGCTCAGAGCCAGCTGGCATGGCAGGGGACACTTTCTGCCCGCACCCCCCGGGTTTTTCCTTTCCGGCTGGGGCTGGTGCGTGCCGGGAAGCGGCAGCTGGTGCCGAGGCGGCCGCCCAGCTGCAGCCTGAATGGTGCTTTGTGCTGGGCCGGCTGGTGGCCAACCTGCCGGGGCTCCCCCGGGGAGTCCCCGCTTGCTCCCTCCACCTGCCCCGGCCCCTCTCTGACTCCCCCAGCCCTGGACACGACCAAGGACCCCTGCCAGAAGGTGAAGTGCAGCCGGCACAAGGTGTGTGTGGCGCAAGGCTACCAGCGTGCCATGTGCATCAGCCGCAAGAAGCTGGAGCACAGGTAGGGATGGTGGTGGGGCTAGGGCCAAGCTGGTGGCACTGGGAGGGGGAAAACACCGAGCCAAAGCTCAGCACCGTGCCTCCCCTGCTCCTCTCTCCCCACGCAGGATCAAGCCGCTGGGCGCCAAGGCGCACGGGGGCTGCAAGCCCTGCCACACTGCCCCACTCGCCACCGTCTGCGGCTCCGACGGTCACACCTACAGCTCGGCGGTAAGGCCGGTGGCACCTTGTCACAGGGAGGCGGGAGACACACACCGTGCTGCTCGTCCCCCCTAGCCTTGCCAACATCCCGTTACCGCCCCACAGTGCAAGCTGGAGCAGCAGGCGTGCCTGGCCAGCAAGCAGCTGACAGTGCGGTGCGAGGGGCAGTGCCCCTGCCCGACCCCCCACGTGCCCGCCGCCGATACCAAGCAAGGTGAGTGAGACGAGACACCAAGGGAGTGTCCTCAAGCCCTGCCTGGCCTGATACCAACCCTCTGGACTCCCCACCCTCCAGAACCATGCACTGGGCAGGACCTGGCCGACCTGGGCGACCGCCTGCGCGACTGGTTCCAGCTCCTGCGGGAGAACGCCAAGCAGAATGGCTCTGGCGGCATCCCCGTCAGCCCTGCCACCGGTACGTGTCCCCAGCACGCTGGGCTGGGACGCGGGGTGCTGTCCCCAGGGTGAGGCTGGGCAACCATCGGCCTCATCCTGCCCCACAGCGCTGGAGAGGAGCGTGGCAGCCAGTTGCAAAGAGGCAGTGGGGTGGATGTTCGCCCGGCTGGACACCAGCGGGGACCTCTTCTTGGAGGCGGCCGAGTTGGCCGCCATCAACCTGGACAAGTACGAAGTGTGCATCCGCGCCTTCTTCAACTCCTGCGACACCTCCAAGGACGGCCGTGTCTCTGCACCCGAGTGGTGCTTCTGCTTCTGGAGGGAAAGTGAGTCATGATGGGGTAGTCGGGGGCGTATGTGACCACTTTTGGGGTGTACGTGCGCTGTGGGGATGGGATTTGCACACTGTGAGGGTGGGGAGTGTTTGCCGTGTGGTTGGGGTGGAGGATTCATTTGGGGGAGATGCAGGTTATGAGGTTTGGGGAGTGGGATGCAGACCATGTTGGCGGGGTGGATTTGCACAACTCCTGGGGAGGATGGATAGCATGGAATCTGGGGGGGGGGGGCTTGCACACAGGGGGGGGGGCAGGGGGGAGCCCGGGTGGGGGATGGGGGGGGGGGGTGGACGGGAGAGCCGG
>JAOXNV010004797.1:14885-26426 GCA_028565915.1 Momotus momota | reverse complement strand
GTTAGATTAAAATCCTATCAGTTCTTCTGGAGGCAGTGTAATGATTGGGTAATATATCCTACTATGTTGTCTCCAATGTTTGTTCAACTGGATTTTCATTATTATGTAGGCATTGTAAGCTTTACAGAATTATCATATATCTATATGGCTTCTAGCACAGAATCAGATGAGCCTCTGAAATGTTTTTTCTTTACTTCAGTAGCTGTACTGGTTGTCATAACTGATTTCATTGAATCTATCCTCTGAGGTTTTTTGTTTTATTGTGTTGTTTGGGGGCTTGTTTTTCTTTCCTGTTGTTAATTGGTTTGAAGGTCTTAGGCTTCAGAAATCTCAAAAGTAGATGCAAAGCCCACATGTAAATCTTGGAGATACGTATTTTATAAATTAGATAGTGATAGGCTAACATATGTATTTTTTAGCAGCTTCCTCTGCACTGTATTTAACTTCTGAGAAAAAATCTTTTGTAGTTTAATGCTGACTTGTTAGATACTCCCAAGAAAAATCTTGTAGAGTGGAAAACGGTTCAAGTTTTTGAAGTTCATAAGTGAAATGGTCAATTTTGGACATACTTGCATGGACACCCCTGAATTTACATATAGTTTGGGTCTTTAAACAACAATGGGAGCACAAATTTTCTGCTTATTCAATTTTTATTTTTTTTCTTTTTTTAGAGATGACAGGCAGGGAGAGGGGGAAGGTAGAGAAAGAGAGATAAAGTTTATGTGTGTAGTTCTAAATGTGGTTGTCGCAATTACTAATACGTTCATCTTCCTAGATATTTCTTGGTGGGTAACTAAATTAAGTCTTTTTAGGAAATGTTGTTTGTGAATATGTAGAGAAAATGTGTGTTCACCTCAAAAGTGATCTTTACTGTCTTTAATTTTAATTTAATGAAATAGGGAGTTTTTTACTTTGCTTAAATCTCTTCTACTAATTTTAAATTTATTAGTGGAGAGCTTGTGGTTTGTCTCCTAACACTTCAAAAGCCACTTACAAACCCACACACTTGAAGCAGAATCTGCAGCATGTTTTTGCTGTAGCGTCTAGAAAAGTACAGTGTATTTTTGGTCGTGCACAAGCACCTTCAGATTCTTAGAGTAAGACTAAAACACATTTTCTCTTTTGCTCTGGCTTTCAGGAAGTGTTGAGCATTAGTTACAAAGTATGTTACCATAAGTACATAGCCACCTGCAAACTGATTTGTTTCTTCTGGGGAAATGAGTGATTTTTACAGAATGTGATCTCTCCTCTTCACCTTTGCTCGATAACCATGTTCCCAAATAAGGATTCCAACCTCATGCTTCCCTTCTACCTGCATCCTCTGGCAGGTCTTGGTTCTTCCTGAGTTCCTGCAATTGCTATCAGTCAGGTGCAAGAGTTGCTTCTTATGTTGGGACAAACTCACCATTTATTCACTGGTGTCAAGTTGCCCCTGTGCTAGGCAGCAGCTCTTTGCATTTTGGCTGGTGAGTCTTCAGCCATGAATGAAAACTTGAGTAGAATGATTTTTAGGAGCCTTTACAGAGATTTCCTGAAAAACTGTTAACCTTGGAGAAATACGGTTCTTATTTTTTGGTAATGCTTTTGCCATTGTTTGTAACTTTGTGCTATGCCTACAAGTCGATACACTCTGACCTCGTTCTAGTTACAGGTGTTTTGTTTGGTATGACTGCAGGAGGAAGCTTCCTCTATTGTTCTTATGGGAATACGTCTGTTAGAAATATATCTTCTAATGCCTTGATAACATCATTCATTTTTGTGAAGCTGCTTCCTGTATTTATGCAGAAGCCTGGCATTTGTGCGTTTTATTACATATACTGTAACTTCAGATCACAGTATGTCAAGAAAATACTGGGACTGTAGCAAGTACCTGTCTAATGAGTTTAGGAATGCATAGTTGTAGCTGATGCTTTACAACAGCAAATGTCTTTCTACAGAACTTGCTCAAGACGCTAGCACGTGCTAAATTCTGCGAAAGCATCTTTGCTGCTTTTGTAATTGAAGCGTGGGAATATGTATTACAATCACACTATGCTTTCTGTGTAGGCATGTGTTGTTGTCTTTCATAACTTACTTTTGAATAGAAGTATACTTGCAAATTTTCATGGAAGATTAGTGATCTATTCTTGTTTTTTTTAGGCTTGGAATCTCTATAGTATTATGCTTCATCAACTGTTTTCAGACACTTTTGTAACAGTAAGGCTTTGGTTGGATATGACGTGTTCTTTCTGAGACTTTGAACCACTAGTGTTGTGAAACTATTTATTCCAGAGTAGAGGCAGAGATTTGAGGGAGAGGGCGGGTGTTTGATTATTTGTAAGAAGTTTACAACTGCTACACTTGCCTTGGCAATGCTAGAGGTTTGTTTGTTTCATTTCATTTTGGTTTGAAATGGTGAGGTCCTTTTCTAATGTTTGGTACAGATGGAAAATGAGGATTGTGACCCTTTGGTATTTGTAGGACTTTCTGTAAAAAATCGTTAATTATAACAGAACTGTTAAAGTATTTAACTTCCATGAAACAGTCTCTCAAACTCAGAGACTCTCTGTTTCGGAAGTGAAAGTGCCTTTTTCTTTGAAGAGCAGCATATCTTTCTGGAATCTGATTGTCATGCTTTTGCTTTCTGAAAAATGAGTTCATAGTGCAAAAATCACTAATGCAAAGTCTGGCAAACTGGTCTAATGTGTATCAGTTACACATAAGGAGTGATTTTATAATATAGATATTTGCCTCATATCCAAGTGCTTTTCAGGGCTCTGTTTTTATAATTCTGTCCTTTTTGTTTATTTGGATCTTTGGATTAAGTGGATTACAGGATCTTTTGATCATGATAGAGAAGTGCAAAGTTTGAAATGTTGGTTTCATCCTTGTCCTGTGTATGGAAGGACAAGAGTCTATCTCCTCTTCCTATGATTTCCATCAAGGATGTCTTGCAAGTAATTTTGTATCGTTAATGAAAGGAATAGTTTGAGATTTTGGAGATCAAGGCACATGTCACTAGAAGCTATGTTCTGTGACATCTGTTCTGTTTAATAACCTCAGAACAAATAAATAAGTCCATGAAACACAGCATACCTTAGGTCTTCAGTTCCCATCGTCCCCCTCACAATGGCCTCTATCAATCTGATCATATCTTCTCCTTTGAAAGCATGTGTAGTGTTACAGATAGATCCAACCATTTTTTATCAAGACTCAAGTTTATCTGTGTTGGAGACAAAGTGATTTCAGAAGTGCTAATAGAGAAAGGTATTATCAGTTTCTGCAGGAATTGACAGTGAGTGAACCATCCTTTGCTTAGGTACATTATGATATTTTGATGCTGTAATTTCTTTAGAAACATAATGAACCTTCATGCACACTTTCTTCTCTTGTAACCACCATCAGTAGTCACTTTTCCTGTACTACTTGGTGCTGTTGAATACTTTTAAAACCAGTAGAAATCCATATGCTGAACCCATTTTGCTCACTTAACTGCAGTTGTGCTTTGTTAACATTCTGAAGTTGACTACTCCAAGAAAGTACAGGAAATCCTGTTGAGGTTTAGAAAATTGTGTCCCAGGAATTTCTGTTCTTCTCGAGATTCTTTTTTAACTTAGATAGGGGTTGATACTGGAGGAGAAATTCCGTATTGGTAACCTCAGTTCTTTGCACTAGCTTCAACTTTGCCACTGTTCATATGCAAGTAGGTTATTTTTTATGTATAGTAAAGTAGTTAGCTAGTCAGTCACTTTCAGTCTAAACCTTTCCTAGAACATTACATGAAGTTCTTGCTCTTCAGGGTTTAGACCTGCTACACAATTAATTTTCAGGTTTAAGGTTTATACCTCAAGATCTTTCATGCTTTTCTAAAAACTCCAAATACCATGAATCAAAAAAATTTAAGATACTAATGTTATAAGGAGCTCTGTGTCTTCTAGGAAGGGGAAATGGGAAGATAACCCTGAAAATTTCTTGAAAAAAAAAAAAAACAAACAGAAAGTAACTCATCTTTTTTTCAAAGAGTCTTTTTTTCAAATTGCTCTAGTTCTGTTTTATTCCTATTTGCTAAATTTTAATTTGGGCTCTTCCATATGTGGTATTGTTCGATCACTTGGATTTTAGGCTACTTCAAAGGTGCTTTTATGTAATACAGCGGTTTTAATAGATTAAGTAGGTCTACTTTTACTTATTCTCTGGAGTTTGTGAGAAGAGTAATGAAATCATTATCAGTATTTCATTGGGAAGCTAATACTTTTTTTTTTTTTTTTTTCAAACTTAAAAACATTAGAAGCAATTTTAAAATGAGACAAACCTACTCGTATCTGTGTTTTTTCTCTATATATTTCACCTTTGAGGATCCATTTTATCCACTTCTTTGGAATCTTACTGTGGATTCTTTGAATTAGGAAGAAGTGAAGCTGTAATAACTTTATTTCCAATAATTGGATCAGTTAGGAGGCATTTGGATGCCTGCTGTGGGCCCTTTTTTTTTTTTAGTTCGTTCCAAGCCCATAGCAGCAGAGACACACATCCCAAGAGTGTGAATCTGCCGGAGCAAAACTCTCAAAACTACAGTTGTAGGTAAGTAACCTTTTTCTCTTACCTTTTAAGTTCTTATCCAGCTCCTCTCCCTTTCTCCCCATTACTTGTCTGTCCTGAAAAGTTCCCCAAAGAAGAAACTGATGGAAGAACACTATTAAGACTGAATAGTTTGTTTGCATCTGATTTTATGTAGCCAATTAATGAAATGACAGAATGAGCGATTATAACGCGTATATTAGTATCCATTTCAAAAATATGTTGAAGGGGTTTTATTGCCTTAAAAATGGAGCTACCAGTGTAGTCATTTGTATACTAATCTTGCAGAATATTACAATCACTAGTACCAGAAGATAAAAAGAGACAGTGTAAAATATAAAGGATTGCTTGTCTAGGTAGAAGGACAATGTGAGAATTAGGTATCATGTATTTTGTGAGTAGCAGTTTTCATTAGGTCTGCATTTCCTAGCGTGATGTAAAGGATGAAACTGGCACCTCATAGAGCTTTCCCAAGAAAAAGCAGCTTTGCAACCTGCAGTTCCTATAGATGAGAGATTTTTGTGTGTGTATGTTAAGGTATGTTTTAAGAAAGGGGAAGAAATTCCTCTTCTGTGTAGAGAAATTGCAATGAAGTCTTGCAATGTTTCCACCTATCTAAGAAAAAATACTTTCTATTTTTTCAAAAGAATGACATACTTATTGAATGAAAAACACATACTGTATTTTGGTACTCTTGTGTAACATGAAATCAAATTCCCCCGTTTATCCCAGGTTATACTTTTATGCAGGGTAGCACAGAAACGTGCTCTTGTAAGCAGATGTGGAAAATCACTAAAACTTAGGGTTTGGTTTTGTTTGGGTTTTTTTGTTTGGTTGTTTTTTGGGGGTTGGTTTGTTTGTTTGTTTGTTTGTTTGTTTGTCTGCAGTTTAAGATTAGAAAATTAAATATAACTTGCATGAGGCATATGCTCTTGATTGTACCTGTTGGATGGAAGTCGTTCTAATATTACTTACCTAGTAATGATTTTACTTTGCTCTGGGACAGTCACTTCTCTATAATGGATTTAGGTAAAAGAATTTATATCTTTCTTGATAAAGAAATGACATGTATAATTAATAAACCTTGTGAAGAGTTTAAGCCCAGCATCTCTATAATTCATTAGGCACTAAGTTCACTCTGACATCAACCTAAGACGACACAGACTTTTTTCATTATCATGCAATATAAATATTAGTTAACAGATATTTTTAAGTGCAGGGCATGGCATAGAATAAAATCAGTACCTGGAAGAGAGGTTTCAAGGTCATTGCTTACTTGTAAGGTTTGTTGTTTATACAAATAAATTAAAAACTAATTGGATTTGTTAATCTGTAAGTGATATATTAAGTAGTTTTCATTAAGTCTGCTGTTAGTGAGTTGCATTTTCCTTGTGAAATTAGGTGCCGCATTGTATATTTCAAAATAATTGCACTTCCGGTTTTGATGAGATGCTTTAACAGCTGAGTTTACAAAACAGTAATTCTTCAGAATGCAATCACATAGATAAAACTCAGCATTTGTGTCAGAGAAATCTGTCTCCTAAGTAAGTTAAAATCATATTGTTTATAAAAGCAGTATTAAGTTCAAGGAGGTTAAATTACATCTTCCAATCTCTAAGCAAGTGTAAATGCTTGATTACAATTTTCTACACTTCTTGTTGCTTTTTAGTGTACTGTTTCTTTTGTTTTACTATAGTTGACAGACAGTAATGTGTTACCAGACAACCCTAAGTATAAAAATTCACAAGGTCATGTATTTCATTCGCCAGTTATGCTAATAATGTTACTGTTATGTTTAAGAAAACAAGCAAAACTTTACTGAAATGAAGATTCTGAAGTCTGCTACAACCTAAGACATGTCAGAGACTCCTTTAGTCTTTCTGTGTTTTGTCCTGAATGAGTTTAGACATTCCTCCTGATGGGTTTTCCTTCCTGCACAGTGACCAGAAGTTTGATAAAGTCTTTTAATGGATTGCTGAAAATTAACAGCTGTATCTGTTCAGATTCTCAGAAGTCCCTTCCTCTGAACTGCAGCAGCTGGAAGCCCTCAGGTCTCTACTTTAGAGACTTTGGAATTACATTCTGTTCCGTAAAGCTTCCTTTAACAGATTCAGGACTGTACTTTCTTAGTTTCTTCTGTAAGGGCACAAGCTATGAGAAGAAAAATTTTGACGTGTGTTTGCTGAGTCTCTCCTTCGAAGGGAGGAGCTATTACTGTGGAATCTCTTCTACTGTAAGATTTCTCTTTAGTTGTTCAAGTCTTTGTTTACTGGAGTAGGGCTTTGGGGGGAGGTCAGGTGAGAGCAAATTCTCATGGTCAGTAATACTGCATGTTCATGAAGGAGTAGAAAGAGACGAATCAATATTAGTCCTCACTCCATTGACAGGTCATCCATCAGTACCGTTAAAGTAATTTTAAACCTTCCTTGTACCCAGATTAGATTGATTGGTTTGGATTCTTGTGGTCTACAGATCACTGTTAGTTGGGGAAGAGGGCGCTTAGACAACTTTGAAGAAATCTGTGAAAAATAACTAAGAAAAGAAAACAGTTGTCAGTAAACATAGATTTGTTATTTAGATGTTTAGCTATATGTTAACTGTTGAAAATTCCTAATCTCGACTGTTAGCTTAAATATAAGATCAGATCATAATTGGCCTCTGGCTGAATTGTCTCTGAGGCTATTAAAAATGGAAGGATTGACAATGTTTGGTTCATTTGATTCATTGCTAATCTAAGTAATTCAAATGAGTTGAGCCATCTCCCGGTAACCTCTGAAGAGTGTTAGAGCTCTAAAACACAAAACCCTTGTTATGTTTTGTAGAAAGAAAGCTTGTACTGGAGTTATCAAAATGGTTTATCCAGTATTCAGCATTAGAGGATCAGTCTTTGTCATTCTGGAGAGGAGTACATTCACATTCAACAGTCTTGGATGTGAAGTCTCCAGTTGAATCCCTTACAAGGACTAAATGGGAAAGTGATGATTTTTCTGTTGTGTCTTTGAGATCATTCAGAAATCTCTAGATTTTATAATCTACCGAACAGCATTAATAGAGTGGAGTGTTACCGTTCTGCTAAAATGAAGCTTGGCAGCCATGCACATGGTTATTGTTTAGACTTGTTAACTTTTCAGATACAAAAGATAACATTTCAGTTTGCTAGGACAAGCAGTTGTAGAAGTCTTCAGGCTATGATCCTATTATACTCATTTGTTGAAAAAGTTTAATCTGGGATTTAAGACAATCATCAGGTTTGCAAGAAAGCAGTATTATCAGAGAATTCAGCACAATGGTGTTCTGGCTGCTGCTTTGGAAAGATTTCAGGTTAAGTGGAAGAATGGTGATACTTCTTTAATACAGCTTCCTTCATCCGGCTGCTATCCCTAACACTTCCTCAGCTTCTAAGCATATCCATTTTCAGGATGAATATTCTTCAAAACATGACTGCCTTGCAGTTTCAGTGGAAATACATTTGATGTATTCCAGTGCAATGTTTTTTTGCACTAAGTTTCCACCATAATTAATTAATTTCTAAATCTGAAAGTGCTCATCATTTTGACACGGAGATATTTCCAAAGATGAAGGCCACAACCTGTTCCCGGGAATACTATTCATAAGAGGACAGGTGAGAGATAACTGCTTGGAAATCCAGCTTATCTTTTTTTCCCGTTTCAAACTTGTGGTTCCTGTAACATTTAGTTTCTTGTACCATGGTGATCCATTTAATTTAACAGAACATCTCTACTGTTTTTTAGGATAAGGTAGCTTGTTATCTTACCTTAAGTACTGAATGTTGCAGTGTAAAGAGAACATGCACGCAGATTTGCCAAGCTGGAAAGGTGTATGCATAAAAGAATAACTGGGATCAGACTGTGCTGTGAAATGCATAAATTTGTTCAAGAAATTGAACAAGTTTGTTCAAGAAATGGATGTGTCTACATAAGAAGTTGAGGGGAAGAACTGACTGTTTCTAAGAAGAAATTAACCTGAAAACAACAAACCTGGATACTTGACATCTAATATAGTCAGAAAACTGTTATGTGGCTTACTACATATTCCTTTTATTATGAAAACTGTTCCGGTGATTAAAGCAAAAATATCCTAATCATACTTCATTGGTCTCAAGAGCCTGTGAGTCTATATGTTGGGAACTGTTGCAAGCTTTGCACTTAGGTCTGCAGGATTTGAAAGAAAAACATCAGTCTGATATTTTGGCAAAGTTCTAGATCCTGATAGTGAGAAGAAATTCAGCTGTCTGTGAAAAGGATGAAGCTTGGATACTGATGCCTTGAAGTTTACGAAGTATATTTGAATGGATATTGTCGAAGTTCCTAAATTCATCTGTTTGTCAATACCCTAGAGGTCTTGGGAGTCATGACTTAATGAAGTAGATGCGTGCAAGCTTGCATATATTTGATTGCGAAGAGAAGGTATGAAGTCATCTGTTTTCAGAGGGTAATTACTCTCTTCTCACCTCTTCAATGCTCTATTGAGTATTCTCTTATAGTTCCAAGAGTGTTCAAGGTTTTATGAACTCTTGAAGCCCAATGGTGTATTTCAGCTTCCAGATTTCTGCACCTGTTGTGGCAGCTTAAAGTTTTTTGCTCATTCAATGGAGATGTTTTCATTATTCTGGGTGAAAAGAGTGGTACTATGTACTCATCCTACCTTTTATGCCCTAGTTGAACCTGATATTCTCACATACATGGGCAAGCTTTTTTGTTCTAGACCCAGGAATCTCACAGACGCAAAACATTAACGATCAAGTCTAGTTCTGAGGATCACCATCAAGATGCACTGGAAATTTGAGGAAATCTGTGAGTAATCTGGAACTCTGTCTGCGATCACCTTAACATTTAGGAAGATGAAACATTGAAGGTGTCTCTTTCTTCTCAAGATACCAACAGATTGTGATTATAATAATAAAATATGTTGTTGTCAAGAGAAGTGAAGAAGGTGCATCAGAAGAGCCCTATATTTAGAGGGAATATATATGCCAAATTGCGATGTGCTCATTTACTTAAATGTTTTCAACTTAAAATTTGACATTTTGGATGATGAAGAGAAGCAGCATTTTAAGCCTGGTCAGTTACAGAAGTTTGAGCAAGAAATTTGATCCTACTTGAATTATTTTGGTTGTTTAATCTTGGAGCCTTCAGCATGAGGGCTCTGAAAGGTGAGTTTTGGTTGATTCAGGTACAGCTGTTACAGGCATCACAGCTTTCTGCCATCTGCCTTGCTCCTATGATAGGAGTAGCAGAGGGAAACATTTGCTTGGCTCTTAACTGACTCGTTCAGCCTGGTAGGTTAATGCAAACCATGCTCCACTAGTGCCTTAAGGTGATGCACTGGACAATGAAATGCACTTGTGCAAATACGAATGCATGTTCCCTTCTGCTACAGGTGATAACCTCAGCTAAAGAAATGGGGCAAATCACTGATAACAGTAATATCTAACAGTAAAAGGCTGCTGTTAGATCCACTGGCAGTGCTTTACAGGATTTTTTGAGTGTGGCTGTTATTTCTGGCTTAAAATTAAAAAGCTGACTGACTTTTTCCTAAAAACACAAGTTTCTCAATTTATGTTTCAAAATGTAAAGTTTACTTGAGAAATAAGGTAAAGTGTGTAGATGTATGTGTATTAGTGTATATGTTTGATCAAATATGAAACCCGTTTGTCTGGAAGCATCTACTTCATTGCCATTCCTAAAACTAGTCATGAAACTCTTGAGATCAAAGCTCTTTTAGTCACAGGGAGAAAAAGATTTTTTGTCACTCGAAGATTTCAAAAATTTAAATTTGTTTTAATCATTATTGTAGGGAAATTTATCTATCCAAGTTCTCATATGAATCCAACAGCTGCTGAAGTGCAGAAAAAGCAAAAATCTCCATGCTAAAAAGCTGCGTCTTTCATTTGATAAATTTACTTTGTTTCCCATGACGACCATAAAGTTGGCAGGTATTCCTACATGTTGAACTTTGAAACGTTCCTTATTTCCAGCTGACCAGTTTCTGCATGGAGTTTACTGTGTCTGCCTTTACTGTTTTCCGGCCATTAGATGTTGTACATAGTTTTGGAGTTTTAGAAAGTTAGAGATGTACAAAGAGATTTGAGAATGAAAATGATGGGAAAAAAGTCCTGTTCACATCACTGGAATTGACTGTGTTACTACTTGTTAGTGTGTTCCATTGTTAATTTAGGAGATGAACTTTCGAAGTATTAATTCTTCTAAATAAGAATCATCTACAAATATAGAGGAAATTAGAAGCCTTATATTATAATTCTGGTTTACAATTTGAGGGGGTGGTGGGATTTTTTTTTCTTGGAGTTTATTTCCCTGTTTCTTGATTGCATCTTCTTTTACCATTCATTCTCCTGCTCCCAAAAAGAGAGCTGGATCGTTCCATCTGGTGATAAGGCACAACAAATCTAGGCACAAAATACGTTGTTTTTCTTCTGTTACGTTTGTGGTCTAGACAATCTGACAATAGAGTTAAAAGAAAATTTCCAACCTATGTTTAGTCATTCCTTAGACTCGAACTTGTATTCCGTGATTATACAGACAAATTACATAATGATAGTTGAGAAGTGAGAATTTAAGCCTTAGTGCAGGAAGGACTTTTAGTTTCTTTGGCAGAAATTAATTTTAGTTTAGAGTACCATGTTGGTAATATAACTAGGTTGTTGTTTAAATGAATAGAACTTACTCTTTTGGATACTTCCATGTGCTTCTGGTTTCTATGAATTCTACCAAATTTTAGAGTGTGTTGTTGGCTCACTTTATTTTTTTATATTCTACCCTTACTGATTTTTTTTTAGTATAAACTGAAAGGCTTATTATAGAGTCAAGTTCTTGACACTACAAAAGATTATCACTGAACTTTTTATTTCAGCTATGAAAAGCATTGTGGTATCTTTTAAGCATGTAGTGGCCCACACCTTATATATGTATAAATATAAATCTTATGGTATAGACTCCAACTCTT
>JAOXNV010004797.1:0-13508 GCA_028565915.1 Momotus momota | reverse complement strand
ACCAAAACAGAAGAGTGAAGGCAGGCCTGAAACACCAAAACAGAAGAGTGAAGGCAGGCCTGAAACACCAAAACAGAAGAGTGAAGGCAGGCCCGAAACGCCAAAACATAGACATGATAACAGGAGGGACTCCAGTAAACCATTGCCAGACAAGAAAATTGAAATATCTAGGCATAAACTAGATGTAAAATCTGATCCTTCGAGGGTAAAACCTGAAAGCAGATCTGATCCAACGAAACAAAGGCCTGATGGGCGTTCAGTTTCCGATACACCAAGGCGTGACCAAGATAGCCTTAAACAAAGATCTGAGGACAGGGGAGAATCAGAGAGATACAGAGGTGATCCATCCAAAATTAGAAGGCCTGAATATTTGAGGTCCTCAAACAAAACTGAACATGAATCTAAGCATGGTATTAAATCTGATGGTTCAAAACCTGAGAAATTTGAAAGGAAACATAGGCATGAATCTGGTGAATCAAGGGAAAGGTTTTCTACTGGGGATCAGAAATCAAGACCTGACAGCCCTCGTATTAAACAAGAAGTTAAAGGAGATCCTAGTAAATCAAGACCTGATAAACCTGGTTTTAAATCACCCAACAGCAAGGATGAGCGAAGGACAGATGGTAATAAGAGTAAAGTAGATAGTAATAAAGCACATGCTGACAATAAAGCAGAGTTTCCCAGTTATTTGTTGGGGGCAAGATCTGGCGCATTGAAACATTTTGTCATTCCAAAAATCAAGCGTGATAAGGATGGCAATGTTACTCAGGAGTCAAGGAAAACTGAATTTAGAGGCGAACAGAAAGACAAAGTAGAGAAGATTGGGCTAGTTGAAGATCTAAATAAAGGAGCTAAGCCTGTAGTTGTCCTTCAAAAGCTGTCTTTGGATGATGTGCAGAAATTTATTAAGGATAGAGAAGATAAATCAAGGGGCTCTTGTTTTAAACCTAACAAGAACAAGTCATCCAAATCTAATAAAGGTAAGATTTTTGAACTGTTACTTGCAGTATATCTTTCACACTCCTGTTTTTTAAATTTGCTACTTCTGTGGTTAGAAATTAAATGCAGACATACCATAGTTAATTTATATGTTTGCTTGTATGATTATTTTGGGGAATCAAGTGAAAATCATCTACAGGCTTGTCATTACTGCAAATCTTACTATGATGTCCCTGAATTGATTTATTTGCTCTGGTGCAAGTACCTCATGTGGGAGCACTTCAATGCTCTTAAGCTGTACTTCAGCTATGTTAGTTTAACCTGTGCAATGTAATGCTCTAAGTGCATGATTTAAACCGATTTAAGGGTGTCTGTATAAGAGACTGGTACTACTACTGTAACTAAATCAGTGTAGCTAGAGTGGTGAAGAAATACTATGTATACAAACCTAAGATTCTTTTGTGTTTTTAATCAGAACTGAGATGTTGTTTTGCAAGACTTATTTTGATAGGGTGCAATAAGAATGCAGTTACAACGTCCTATCTGCGTTTTTTGCATTGTAAATGCAAGTCTGTTCGGGAGCGTCCACACTCAGACTATGTGACAATAAGCTTACAAAAAAGGAGAGTTCTTTAGGAGAATTCAGACATCATTGTCTCTAGGGTCCACTGTATGCAAAAAAGAGTAAAGGAACTGGTAAACAATTGGCTGGCATTTTGAAGTTAGTAATATGGATAGGAAAGAATTCAGAATAGTTTGTGCTTTTGGTATTTGATTGTCTCTTCTGCAGATTTAACACTTTTTAAATAAGATCACTTTTCTTCTTTGTGCTCTAATTGTGGCTTCTTTAGTTTCAGACTGAATTAGATCATTTCACATTGTGAAATCTCAACGTTTCTAGCAGGATTCCTTTCTTTTATTTTCAGTATTTAAAACATTTAAGTTTCTTACATAGTTCTGTTTATAGAGTTGTCATGTTTCAAAATAGACAAATCAAGTGGCAGGGGAGAGGATTTCAGCTGTGTGCAGGATGATTTATGAATGCAGTTCCAGGTATATCATGAATTCAAACTTAAAATGTTTTCTTGCATAATTGATCTGATAAGAAATGTGAAAGTCATCTTTGTGACAGCAGTATAACTGTTTATGTGCACGTGTTCAGAGGTGGTATCTGTATAGTGACTTTATTGTGCTATGTCTGCTCTCTATCTACTAACCTGTTTGTGTTAATTCTAACGTAGTAATTCAGGATGAGTATTGGATGTTTGTAAAATAAAAGTCTCCTTGTTAATATTTTCTCTTTATCCTGGAAATATTAACATTTCCTGTGTCCGTTTTTGAGCCTCAGAACAGACAGAATTTCCATTTCTAATAATAGGTATCTAAAGTTAGAAAAAACATTATGACATGTATGTTGTCAGTTAAGTCTAAAGATTCTGTGTAGGGAATACTGAAAACTTTCTGATGGAACTCAGCTCTAGTCTCAGAAGGAAAGATTTTGAATTCAGAGTCCTATGTGCAGGAAATCAGTAATTTTCAGAGCCCTCAGAGCCATATGTAGTGCATGTATGCTTTCTAAATTGTTTCCAGGGTACTTTGTAATCTGTATTGTATGTGGTCATTTCTGTCAAATGTTTTAGTAATGTGTAACAGTTTTAATGACTCTTGTCTGGTTGTCATTA
The DNA here is from genome assembly GCA_028565915.1 of Momotus momota. NCBI lineage: Eukaryota > Metazoa > Chordata > Aves > Coraciiformes > Momotidae > Momotus > Momotus momota. Next base: position 10,887 of record JAOXNV010004797.1, on the reverse strand, counting down.
TTCTAGTAGCTTAGTCACATGAGTAACGCATTAATTTTAACATCAGGTTATAACTTTTCTGCAGTGTTTTTGTGTGTGGTTTTTTTTTTTCCTTACATACCCTCAAATCATTTGGAACATATTCACCGGAGAAAGAAAATGTTTGAATCTGGTATCAGTCTTTTTGCTACTGTTTTCAAAATAAGTTCATTATAACAATATGAGAACTAGGTTTCATGGAAAGAATTATGTTGTAACTATGTTTCTATTACAAATCAAGTTTTGAGTGTTCAGTCAGGAAGGTTTTGGTGAAAGTGTCTCTCAACTTCAAATTTTTCACTTGTATTTCTAGTTTTACATTTTCTTTTCCCAGCTTCCTGGTAACTTACTTTTTAGGATATATTGTGCTAAATAACTAGGTGAACTCCAGTGTTTGAAAAGTTTCATCATTTATGAAGGTATCTCTTCATAAGCCAAAGTCTGTTTGCTAACAGCTGACTGATACAGAAAATATTCAAGCCATTGCCACAAATGTCGTCACTCCAATTGAGAGAAATAGTGTTCACGGTTTTACACTGTGCCATTTTAGTTATAAACATTTCAATATGGTAGGGAATGTAATTTTCATAATCATTCTTTATTTAGTTCATCCTGTATTTCTTCATAGATTGTAGCAAATCTTTTCTAGTGTTGCCTTTTAGCATCATTATTCCACTTCTTACATCCCTCATATTCCATGTAGCTTAGTACATTTTTCTTTATATTTCCTTATTTTACTTCCTTTTATTTCTTATCCTTTGTTTTTGCTTTCTTATCCATCCTTCCCTCAAAAAAATGTCATGTCCTGACTTTGTCACATACAACAGTATTGCTGTGATTTATCTGAAATCCGATTTAAAATAGGATTAGTTCAGCTACTTCAAAACAACATTCATAGTCATTCTGTCTTAAGGGACTAATGCTCATTCATTATGAAACTCAGTAAAATTTACTTGTTTTAAGCTAAAATTAATGCTTTGCAAACTGAAAGTCTGTGCAACAGTTTACATTGTTTCAGTAAATTTTAAATTTGAAAATTATACCTTTATTGTGTATGTGAATAAGCCTTGCATTGTACTGTGAAAAGACAAAGTAACGTTTTAATCTTTTTATAGACAGGTTTGAAACTTTAAGTCATTATGTTGATGGGAGGGGTAAACGTAGTACGCAACTATTTTTATTGAATCATCCCAACAGTGCCTCTTGGTATTTACTAGGAAGAAGCGACTTTTTTTCTCTCTCCTGATCTTTGAGTGTTTTTCTGAAAGATTCACTCTAGCTCCGAGTACAGTTGTGGAAACGTTTTTGATAGTATTTTTGTTAAGGGATGTTATGGTGAAATTTTGTGACCTGTTTTGTCCAGGGCCCAGTGAATTGTAACACTTTTTCTTCTGGTTTTAACATCTGTGAATGCCTTTTATTCTGAGTTTAATGCAAATTTGTGTTGTTGGGGGATCCATGAAACTTTTCCCTTCAAGTTTGTGCCTGCAATGAGGAGGTCATGTTTGCTATCCTTTCTTTTCAGAGCTTCTGCGAATACCTTCTTTGCTGCTTCTTAGAGCTATATTGATCAGCTGTGTTGGGATGGGAGCTGTTAATAGTTTCACAGTTACAGTGTTCTGAACAAGACAAATTTTGCCTTTGTTGAAGTATGAAACAGATGTGAGTAGTGAGAGGAACTGTTACTGCCTGTGTAAGATGTCATGAGTTGGTTTAGAATATGTTTGAAGGATTGCCTTTCCAAAATAAGCACTGCATGTGTAATCCATTTTTAATTCTAGGATAAGTGAGTACAAGTCTTTTTTAAAGCTTATGCAGAAACACCTTTTAGGTCTTCCAGTATCACCTAAAAGGAGTTTATTGTTTTTAAAATATTTTTTTTTTAAAAATCTGATCTGAATGCTACTCCTTCATTGTGTAGATTATTACAGGATTTCATTATCTGTATAATACAGAACTTTAAACATAGGCTTTTGTTGCTATGTCTTCCTAAATATGCTGCCTTCTCTGCTGCTGTGATCTGAAATCTGAGTGAAGATTTGCCAAAGGTGCTCTTGATGCATATTTTTACCGTATCAGCTAAAAAATTTACTGCTTAATCATCTTCATGTCATAAAGTTAAAACAATGCTTCTGTATTTTTCTGTGTTTTATAGTGGTTTGTTGTGATTTTTATGGAGGGAGGTTGGCTTTTTTTTTAATTTCAGGTGACTTTTTTGGAGCCTGTAGTAATGATAATTTGAGATTTGTGTAACACTGTTTCATCTCTGAGTTCTAGCGCTGCTGGAAATGGTCACACTTGCAAAGCAGAATAATCAATTGGGTGCTCATGTTCTAGGTAGGAGTGACAAGAAAGTGCGTATTTCAGCATCAAAAGCTCTATTCACATTGTTGGCTCAGTGAGCCAATTTGTGATGCGTTTCTCAGACTTCTGGTTAGCTCAGCAAAGCTACTCACAAATACTTTCTGCTACAGCTGAAAACTGAACAAAATGGGCGTATAAATTTTAAACATTTGTTTAAAGCTTTCATGTATAGGATTTCTGTAAGGACAAAATTGGCAAACTTTTGAGAAAAATAGCTTATGGATATTAATGCATCAAGGAAATTTTAGAGTCCTTTCATGTGTTATTCTGTTACCAGTACAATAAGATGAATTTTCTGCACAGTGCTTTGCTTGCAGGACGCTTGAATTATTTCCTGCGTTAGCCTTTGCCACTAAGGTAAATATTCTGATTCTTACTCTCATAGTTGTTCTAAAGTTTACTCTGGGTAGTAAGAGTGAACTTTGCGTGTTGCACATTTAGATCTTAGCTGCAATAATTAAATTTGCCCAAACCTACTAAATTCACTGTATTTTGACTCATCTGAAATATGATGTTTTGTCTGTTTGCAGTTTTAGGAGTCATCGTTAGTTCATTTTTGAAAAATTACTTTGGCACATGTAAATGATAGAAATTTATTACCTGATTTGTCAGAACAATCTATTGAATGTCTGAAATTGCCTTTGGTTTGTGGAAGTGGATGCCTGATTAGGGTCCTCTTACTTCTGGGAATAACTAAGGGTATTTTGCATAAATGATTTTTGGAACAATGCATTGCAATATGTAAAAATGTGGGCCAGCAATTTGTCTGACATCAGTTACAAAATGCAATACAGACTTGTTCATATGCGTAAATATCTAAATATGTATGTTATTTTTAGCTTATGTGCAGGGATATGTGCTCAAAATTTTTGATTTGAATTTTCTTCAAAAGGTAAATTTGACAAAATACAAATAATCTCATTTGCTTCTGGTAATTTAACTTTTCTGTTGCTTGACTTTTTCAGCTGGTTTTGGTGACTGGTTTTGTGTGAGAAAATTCAAACTCTATACTTGAAATTTGGAATTTATTTTTGCTTCATGGGAACAATGAGCAGAAAAGGATGAGACCTGTTCTTCAAATTACCAAACTGTTGTTTGCGTTGGATAAATGTTCATTAAATATACATAGTTTAATTATCTTTTGAGCAATTTCCCTGTAATATTTTACATTGAAAGCTAAAACATCAGCAGTATTTTGTTGTTGTTGCTTATGTAATCATTACTCAAAACCAGAGTACCTTCATGCAGTACTTCCAGTGGTAAAAGCTGAGACCATTTCCATGATAGAGTGAGGAAAAAGCAGATCTTGATGTCCCTATAATCACAAGGCAGATGTAAATCACAGCAGTTGTTTTGCTTATTCTCTGCAAAGATCTTGGTTGTATTGTATTGCTTATATAGGAGTTTTCTTTTATGAGGAGAAAAATTATGAGGCATAATTTGATTTTTATTTAATTAAGGTCTTTTTTCTTAGGTGAGGCCCCATGGCTCAGTTTATAAATTAATAAGAATACATGACTGGGGTAAATGCATCGGTCATAAAATTCAGATTCCAAACATTAGTAGTAATAGAAAATTACAAGCTGTATTTTGGAACTGTACGAAACACTGTAACTTTTTAATACTATAAATTGAGTTGGCTTAAATTTCAATGCATATATTCAAAAGCAATGACAGTGAAATCCAAAAGCAATCCCCTGACACTCATTAATAAAAGTGAGGGGGCTTGTGCAGCACTGTATTTATTTCTATTGTTAGTCTTGCTCCATTTTACTCTGAGTGCTGCTATATTTTTTTTGAAGTATCCTGCAAAACTAGACTGCACTGGCCTCCTTTTATTGATTTTCATAAAGAGAAAAAGGCAATGAATAGCAGTAAGGAATAAAATAACTTGTGCAACATAGAGCCACAGTAATCAGAGTGCTTGAGGAAATCATTGATACCAATGTAAATGTGAATTCTCTTGGCATCTTCAGAGAGTGCGTGTTGGGGTATATTCTTTGCTGTCTGCCTGTGTCTCTGAAGTGTCTTTCTGAGAGTATTTTGTACTGTTGCAAAATCCATTTTGAATCTGTTCTCTTTAGCTGTGGGCAATGGTGACCTCTGCTGTAGCATGGAATTATTCTGTTGTTGTGTCCAGGTTCTTCTCTGACTCACCAACCAGGCTGTGTCCCATTTTTCAAGACTAGAGCTAAGGACTGGAGTGTGAGCAGGGGGTCTGAACCTCTTTTGTTTACCCTGAGGCTCAGTGCCAGTATTGGGGCAGATAAGGAAAAATGATTTTGAAAGATGTGCTCAAGCATGTTCTATGGAATGATACAGGACATCATCTTCCTAACACAACTTGTCTCCCTCCTGCAAAATTCATTATAGCAGAGAATCCTGTGGGCGCAGTTACTTGGGTGGTGGTGAGGACGTGTCAGTGTCTCACCCTCTTTTTTGACATATATGTGTGTCTGTGAGCTGAGCTCAGGAGTTATCCCTTCATGGATTTAGTCAAATGATCAGGGTAATAGGCTCAATAGAGAGTTACATCCTTTTTATAGGATATAGCTGTTTATCCATCCATAAACGTTAAGGCAGATAATGAGAGTGGAAAAAGGAAAGCTGCTGGAGTAACTACACTACTTCTTGGATTATTTTCACCAGTATTTGTTTGATAGTGTGTTTTTCAGTTTGTGATACGGTATTGAGATAAAAGAGGAGCTTCTGTTTTATGAGCAGATGTACCTTGCTCACACCTTAAATTCTTCTTTGAGAAAAGGATTGTAATTTCCCTGTGTTTCCTCTGCTGTTTTTGAAAATCTCCAGTGCATAGAATTATTTGAAAGAGTATGAGCCTGATGGGCAAGGGACTCTGATCACCAGTACACCATATAAAGAATATACTAGAGCATTCTAAGGGACAGCCTGGTGGAAAAGATAGCATTAAATTTGCACGCTGTGAGTTACCCCAAAATTTTCAGCTTTAATCATTATCAATCGTAAGTAGTCATGTGGCCCTTTGCACTGTAGTGCCTAAGTGCTATAGTGTAACAGTACTTAACTATTTTTAAAAAGTGTTTATTTTCCAAACATCTTTATTAAGTAGGGAAATACTTTTATCCGTCCCTCTTTTTTGTTCTAGTTCTTTATCTAAAACCAGTATCTGTGTGAGTAGTTACAGTAGCATTAAACTGTGAGTCAGTGGAGGTGTAGTTTGCTACCCAACAAGAAAGCGTCACTCTTGTTATGGAGTAAGAATGTATTTCACTTGATTTAGCACAGTTTGAAGGTTGTTTAATCTAATCCAGAAAGAAAGTGCTTTCCTTCCTGTATATACATGTGACATAGGAGGTTTTATCAGTGTAGGTATAGCCATGACCCAAAATTACTTGAGAAAGTTAGACAGCAAGCTGCTGATGCGGTATCACGTGAGTCCGGTAGCAGATAATGTCTTCAGTGCCAAAAAAAAGGAGCAAGAGGAGGGCAAGATTGAGCTGCAATCTCTAGGTTTTATTTTTATGTCAGAATGAAGGTGTTCAACAGTTCATTGGTGTAGAAGTTCAAGAATGTGGGGAGTAGCTAAAGTTAATGCCGAGAATGCAGATTCATATCCTCACCCCAGACAAGTGACACTTGTCTTGATAGTTGGAAAAAGTTCTGTTTTAGAAGATAAAATGGATGTATATTGAGAAAGATTGCAAGTATGAAATTGCTTTAATTGCAGTTTTGAGTATTACAAACTACTAGCACACAGAAATGGAAAAGACAGTATTTCTGGGAGGCTAATTTGTGCAAAATCCTTCATTAACATAAACCTCTGTTTTCAAGTGTACCTCAGGGGCAAGTTTTCGTCTTCATGTACCCCAGTAGATGTATATGCAAAAAGGCCATTTTTGATGTCACAAGTATTTTTAAAGTGGCAATACAAGCAAACTCTGTTAACTATCTCTTACTGTTATGGAAATAGGAATTCAGGGTTTGGTTTGTCTTGATTGCTGTTCATTCATAGGAAATTACATCAAAATGTAAACTATACCTCCATTTTCCGTAGTTTGGAAAACTAAAACTGACAAGACAACAGAGTTTGTTAATGATGGGGTTTATATTATGGCAGGAACAGCTGCTGCTGACCTAAGCATCTTCCCTTTTTCCATAGCTGCTTATTTGAAGTTGTTGCATCAAGCCAGGTGAAACTAACACTGCCAGTTCTGTCAAAAAAATACTTGTGCTCTCCATATTGTATAGATCCAACAAAAGTCCATAACGATGTTACCTTTTTTTTTTTCATGTTCAATTTCTCTTGAAGGCATTCATCTGCCTGGATCAGGGAGCTCTGTCTGACCTGCAAATTCAAAACAGAGTGATTTTGGATCCTTTGAAAGATTAGATAGAGGAAATAATACATCCACTAGGTTTTCATAGAAATCTTTCTACTATTCATAGCAAAACCCTTTGAAAAGCTTCCCAGATTAAAGTAGAGTATGCAGGGAAGTTTATAGATTAATTCATGTTTAGCTAAGATTCTCTGGCTTATCTTTAACTGTATTATATTTTGTCAACAATTGCTTGGTGAGAAAGCAAGTATCTTGATGGTCAGTGGATATTCAGTAAGAAATTAAGATTCTTGAGTAGTTCTCTGAGAAACCTTTTGATAATGGCAATCGAAACAATAACTTGCTCTTCCTCTAGCTAGCAACTAACATGTGAAGTCGTGGACAGCATTGCATACATTTGGAGAAGGACTGATGAAGTGATTGTTCACATATGCAGTTCTTTGAAATGTGTTGTTCTTTGAGCCATTCTGTAACTTGCCCTTCGGATTCATTAACGTGGAGTTGGTTAGCCTGCTATTCTTTACAGAAAGACAAAGATGGTACTTTCTTTTGAGGTTTTTTGTTCAATAGTTGCAGCAGCTTTGAGGATGGCCGTAAGCGGTGTCTGAAGAACTCTGTTGCCTGTAAACCTTATCAGGCATGTTGTGTACACTTACCACACACATTTCAAAAAAAGAAGTAATTCGGTTGATGAGGACAGTTCTTCAGAAAGCTAATTTATTGAAGCATTCTTGTTAACTTGTGGAGTAACTATTTAGTAAAGTTACTTTCTCCTTAGCTCTTTTAAAAACCGTACAAACTAGAGGCAAATGTAACTGACTGAAGTGGAAACACAGAAGTAGGTACCAGGTATCAGCAAATTTATCAAAGAAGTTGAAAAATGAAAGCTTTTTGTAGATAGTTTCAAAGGGGTTTGTGTTGTATTTTTTTGTTTTGTTTTGTTTTTGAAAAGTATCCCGTAAACTGCAGAGGCATTAGCCGTGGGTTTTATAACCTGGTGTTTGATGCCATGTGACTGGATGCTGATGGTGAACTAGATTCTCTTAAGTACTTGTTTATTACTCAAAATGGACAAATATTAATGATTTTAAAGTAAAAGAGGGTAGATTTAGACTAGACAAAAGGAAGAAATTTTTTACAGTGAAGAACTGTGGTAGAAGGTGGTAGAAGTCCCATCCCTGGAATCTTTAATGGTCAGGTTGGACTGGGCTCTGAGCAACCTGATCTGGTTGAAGATATCCCTGCTTACCACAGGAAGGATGAGTTGGATTAGAAGACCTTTAACAGTCCCTTCCAACCCAAACCAGTCTGTGATTGTATGAAAAGAAGGAATTAAGTAAGAAGTTTCTAGTGAAGATTGAGTTGCCCTGACTCATAAGTAACAGGAGTAAAATAAATAATAACAAGCTCTTGTCTGGAGTTCCATTGTATGTAATATTCCTGGATTTCTTCAGAAAGGATGGAGAGTCCTTTTCCATGTATTTCAGAAGTCTAGACACAGGTGCAGTCATGATTAACTCCTTTATACTGCATGAGTCAAACTCTTGTTAGAATGTGTTATTTTACAATCCTCAGCAGCTAAGGAACCTGAGCATGTGGCACACCTGCTCCAGGGAACATTGTGACAGAAAATAAAAATTCTAAAGATAGCTTATAGAAAATTTTACAGTAATTCTATTTTTTCTCTTTTCTGCTGTTTCCTACTTCGATAAAGAAAGTTTTACGTATTCCCTAATGAAAGAAAAAAAGGGTGAATTTATACTGTCATCTGAAATACCTGTAACAGGAGAGAGTGCAATTCTAGTGTTAATTGAATGTAGTACTGGAGACTTCAGAAAACTTGAAAGTTTTGAGCAGGAAATAGAATTATTTTTGCAAATATTTTAAGTAGTTGCATTTTTATTTTTTTGTTGATGGCTAATTAATATTGTGGTAATTGATTTATTTTTATAGATTGAGTAGTGCTCCACTCTGAGAACAAAATCAATACAGAAAGAAAGAATAGATATTCCTAGGAAGTAAGAGAGTATTAGCCCATGACTTTTCTTTGTTTTAGGGGGTTTTAATGCAATTTTTATTCTTTTACTTGTAAATGGGTTTTACAGCGTCATTTTTTGGCTGGATTTACTGTAGGCTTTATGCTCAAAAATTGAGAATTTATGCTTAAAAATGAGAATATATGTTAGAAAACCAGCATCTGATGCCCTCTAGCAATTTCACTTGTGGAAATTGTCTTAAAACTTATGCATGTGAATTTTCCTGTAATCTGGGGCTGGATGTAAGCTAAATTTCTTCATTCATTGTGTAGTCATACAGAAAGACAGGAAGTATTAGTGGAGACACCTCTGCTTAGGTACACAGCTGTGCAGCTGTGAGACCTGGCTGTCGTTCAGTCAGCTCTTGGTACAGACAGAGGAACTGATCTGTCTGTGCTGGCATAATTCTGCCTATCTTCAATCAAGTGCCCAGCCCACAAAGAATAATCCTGTCACAGCAATATGATCAACCACACTGAAATGTTTTCTGTCGTTTTTGAAAGAAATTTTGAGAATTTAGGTAACTTAAGGATGGCAACTTAACACAAATAAATAAGAGTGACCACAGCATAGGGGAAGCAGGCACAGCTTTTGCTATCAGTCTTGCTTCAGAGATATTTCCCTACCTCCGTTAGAAAACTCCAGTATTTTAAGTTTGTTGGTTTTTTTTCTAAATGCACTTAAATGAGAAAATTTGCTTAATATGCTAGAGAATTATAGCAAAATAGTTTTCTGAGCGCTGGTTTCATTGTTTGTCAGCAATTTTTACGGCTGTAGATATATGTGAAACCAGTAATACATGAGAATATTAAAAAATGTTGTTGCTGGAAACAATTTTCTCATATTGAGGCACTTCCAGTTCTAGTTAAACATGTTTAAAGAGAGAAAGAATACAGAAAAATACTAATATTGCATTAGAAGATAGGATATTAATGTAAAAATGGAAATAAATTTTGGGAAGTTATATTAGTGATATAATGAATGCAATTAAAATGTGAATTATCATCCGGATGATGATTTTTCAGAGGATATTATGTGTGTGTGTATGTAGCAATTGGCAAATGATTTAATCTCTTCATAATATACTATGCCTTGGGAAGGGAAGAGAGGCACTTGTGACAAAGATACTTGCGCTGTTGTTGGATAAAAGTTAACAGTTTAATCCAATAGCATTCAAATCTGTGCAGTCTTTCGTAAGTGAAGATAAGATGTCAAATAAAATCGCAAAAAATACTTTTGAATTCTCTTTCCTTGTGTCAGTCGTAAAAATTTTGACAGCAAGTCTCCTTCTTTGTAACTACATACAGGTCTAATAGTAGTTTAAAAATACTTTGAGAATTGTGTGATGTTGTCTACCTATTTACCTCTGTGGAAGAGTAATGTGAAATACTAAATAAAAATCTTTCAACTTTGATTTGTAACAAAATAAAGCAAAAATTTGGATTCCATTATAAAGCTACTAGTAGGAGGCAAGAAAAAAATAAGAGGTATAGGTTGGGTTGTCAATGGTTTGGCCTTGTATTTAGGTATAATACACCAGAAATTCTGCCAAAGATTGTCTCTTGCTACTGGAAAGGGGAAGATTACTGTCTTACGTACACTAAATAATGTGAATGAGAGTAAACAGAACTGTTAATGAGGCACAGGAAACCTTGGTTCACCTACACTGTTAAATTCAGAGGATGAGCGACTGAATTTTGTGGAAGTAGAACAGGGATCTCTTTTTAAAAAGAGAATTCATCAGTTTGAATTTGTTTGTATTTGTATGCCTGACAAAATATTTTATTGAAGCAGATATGAATGTCATTTATTATGTTAATTTGTAATTGCATTTATTGTTAACACTACAACTTTAAAGAGGGCTGCCAGTACATCCAGGTATATCTAGCTGTGGTGTTATTAGTGGATATACTGTAAGTGGTTCCTGAGAAGGGCCCTTATTTTTATCTTCAGGTTCACATTTGCTCTTCTTACTCTCCATTAATAGGTAGCATAGATCAGTCAGTTTTAAAGGAGTTGCCTCCTGAGCTCCTGGCAGAAATTGAATCCACCATGCCACTTTGTGAACGTGTGAAAATGAACAAGCGCAAACGTAGCACAGTTAATGAAAAACCAAAATATGCTGAAATCAGTTCTGATGAAGACAATGA
>JAOXNV010004796.1:15831-34319 GCA_028565915.1 Momotus momota | reverse complement strand
GTGAAGAACTTCTTCCTAATGTCCAATCTAAATCTACCCTCCTCTAGTTTGAATCCATTCCCCCTTGTCCTATCACTACCCGACATTCTAAAAAGTCCCCTCACTAGTTTTCTTGTAGGTCCCCTTCAGATAATGGAAGACCACAATAAGGTCTCCTCTCAGCCTTCTCTTCTCCAGACTGAATAACCTAAACTCTCTCAGCCTGTCTTCATAGGAGAGGTGCTCCAGCCCTCTGATCTTCCTCGTGGCCCTTCTCTGGACACGTTCCAGCACATCCATATCTTTCTTGTAACAGGGGCTCCAGAACTGGACGCAGTACTCCAGGTGGGGTCTCATGAGAGTGGAGTAGAGGGGGAGAATCACCTCCCTTGACCTGCTGGCCACGCTTCTCTTGATGCAGCCCAAGATATGGTTGGCTTTCTGGGCTGCAAGCATGCACTGATGGCTCATGTTGAGCTTCTCATCCACCAGCACCCCCAAGTCCTTTTCTTCAGGACTGCTCTCAAGCCTGTCACTGCCCAGCCTATATTGGTTCTTGGGATTACCCTGACCCAGATGCAAGACCTTGCACTTGGTCTTGTTGAATCTCATGAAGTTGGCATGGGCCCACCTCTCCAGCCTGTCAAGGTCCCTCTGGATGGCATCCCTTCCCTCCAGCATGTCAGCCGCACCACATAGCTTAGTGTCATTGGCAGACTTGCGGAGGGTGCACTCAATGTCGTTGTCCATGTCGCTGATGGAGATGTTAAACAAGACTGGTCCCGGTACTGACCCTTGAGAGTCTCCACTTGTCACCGGCCTTGACTTGGACATGGACCCATTGACAGCTGCTCTTTGAGTGCGGCCGTCAAGCCAATTCTTTATCCACTGAGTGATCCATCCATCGAACCCATGTTTTACCAGCTTGGAGTCCAGAATGTTGTGCGGGACAGTGTTGAAAGCTTTGCTGAGGTCCAGGTAAATGATGTTGTTTGTTCTTCCCTTGTCCATTGATGTTGTGACATTTTCATAGAGGGCCACCAGGTTTGTCAGGCATGATTTGCCCTTGGTGAAGCCGTGTTGATTGTACCCAATCACCTCTTGATTACTCTTCTGCCTCAGCAGTGCCTCCAAGAGGATCTGCTCCATGATCTTGCTGGGCATGGAAATGAGACTGACTGGCCTATAGTTCCCTGGATCATCCTTCTTCCCCTTTTGAAAATGCAGGTTATGTTTCCCCTTTTCCAGTCAATGGGGACTTCACCAGACTGCCATGACTTTTGGAATAATTGAGAGCGGTTTGGCAACCTCATCCTCCAGTTCTCTCAGTATCCGTGGGTGTATCCTATTGGGTCCCATGGACTTGTACACTTTCAGGTTCCTCATAAGGTCACAAACCTGATCTTCACTTTCAATGGGCAGTTCTTTCTTCCAGCCCCTGCCATTATCTTTTGTGCTGGAGCCATTTAATACTTTGCCATGCAATTGCTGAGCAACAGTTTTAAAAGATTACTTTTTAATTGAAATATTCATTTAGCCTGAATCTCAGAAATGTTTCCATTTGCTCTGAGGTCATTATGTCAGTGAGGTTCAATACAAGAACAGAGATCTTCTCACATGCAAGAAGTCTCCCAGGCTGTCTCTCTCTTACAATTCCAAACCTGAGTCATAAAAATGTTTTTATTATCAACCTTGTGCGAACTGGCCTGTTACGGTTTCACTAATGTTATATTTTGGTGGGCAGTTTCCAGGCATGTAACAGCACTGATTTTGATCGACTGTTTCTTACTGCAGTTTATGATTACTTGTGAAGAGTCACTCTCAATAGAATTAGATACTTCATCTACTCATTGTTCCTCGATTGTTCCCTGACTTGCAATACACCACAGCTGACAGCAAAATTAATATCTTTCCCTGTCAATAGAGGTGCCTCTTTCCTTGTGCTTTCTCTTCCAGAGTTTACTCAGCCTACTTTCCATTTTACATTGATTTTTATTTGTGCAATTTACTTTGTCATCACCCCAGAGTTCTCAAGTTCCACTTTTCTGGCACAAGGAGAACAGTTATTACTTTGCCCTTTAAGCATGAATTCTCGCTATTTATTGTCAAACAAGATTGTACTGTTGGATTCTGGAAAACACTCTAGCAATTAGCTCCACAATTTCCCTCTACTGATATGAACATTAGACCAAATGGAGAATAATATAATAAATATAACGACCTAGGAAAGCATACTTTATTTTATTTTAATTAATTATTTTCTATTGGGACTGCTAACAGTTGTATACTAATAATAGAGAGTGTTGCCATGCTTTAATAGCAGTCTTAAGACATCACAAGTCTTTTCCACCTGTTCTTCAGTATTTGTTATATTAAATTTTCCCTTCCAGGAACTTTGGTATTTGCTTAGAAATAAGTGCAAGGTCTTTGCAGACTTTCTGCCTTCCTACCTTACATGACTTCTGTGTACAAGTTTCATGAATCATGTACCTTCATGAAATAAACCTGTCTTTTAACACTTTCTATTGATTTTAGGAAAAAGGATGAGAAAGTAAATTTTCAATTGTTCAGACATGTAATTGAGCAAATTTCCTATAAGTTCTGGAAACTAATAAAAGATACAATGACGTAGTTATTGGATAAAGGTTGCAATCATTGATAAAATTATAACATTTTTCAAATTACCTAAGAGTCTTATTAATAAAACAGATAATTGTAATGTATTGAAGAGGTTGCCCTTAAGGAAAAAAGAATAAAGGGGCAATTTTCTGTTAAGAATATTCAAGGGGCAACCAGCTTTCTTTCAGTTTAAGACCTCTGCCAGTGTTTTAGTCAGGCAAGCTTAAAAACCTTTCTGGTGAATCATATAGTTTAATCCATAGGATGCGACTGCTCCTACGGTGTAAGTGTCCATTATTGCTTAGATATGTCCTGGAGGAGATAGCCCAAAGTGTGGATGTCCTTTAGAAGTATTCCTATAAAAGTGTTTCAATAACTCCACTTTAATTTTACCTTTGACGATATTTACTCATGTATGTTACCAGTCTTTCCTTTGTTCTTGTGCACACAATAGTGGAGGTATTTTTCAATAGCTGAATGTCATAATAATGTTTCAGACATACACAACATAAAAGTATAAAATGAAGCAATATTTTCATCTCAAACAGTCTAGAAACTAGCTCTCATAACATACAGGGACACTCCACCTCCTCTCCTTCCCTGTCTGTCTCTCCTGAAGAGCTTGTAGCCATTGATTGTGGCCCTTCAGTCATGTGAGGCATCCCACCACATTTCTGTGATAGCCACTATGTCATAGTTTTCCTGGTGCATCATGGCTTCAAGCTCCCCCTGTTTGTTGTTCATACTGCGTGCATTGATATAGATGCACTTCAGATGAGCTAACACCTTTTTGTGAGTCTGGGCCCCATTTCCTATCAGATCCTTCTCAGGTGCTTCCATGATTTCTAAATGTCTATCTGTTCTCTCAAATGAAATGGCAGAGCGAGAGTCCTCACTAGTCCACCATCTTCCAAGCCCTGGCATGCTTCCCTTGGGCTTATTCCTAACAGGCCCAGTTATCTCCCCTTCCCCCTTCATATCTAATTTAAAGTCCTGTCAATGAGCCCTGCTAACTCCTGCCCCAAAATCTTTTCCGCGCTCTGGGCCAGGTGTATCCCACCTGCCACCAGCAGGCCAGGTGTCTTGTATAGCAGACCATGATCAAAAAACCCAAAGCCCTGCTGATAACACCAGTCCAGGAGCCATGACTTGACCTGTTATCTCTTCCTGCTGATTTCCTCATTCATGATTGCCACTGAAGGGATAGAGGAGAACACAACTTGCATTTTTGATCCCTTAAGCAGCTGTCCCAAGGCTCTGAAATCTCTTGTAATTGATTGTGGGCTCCTTCTACCCACTTCATCACTACCCACCTGAAATTCTAAAAGAGGGTAACAATCAGAGTGGTTTACTAGGGTAGGAAGTTTGTTCAACATATCCCTAACCCATGCCCCAGGGAGGCAGAAGACTTCCCTGTGAAGTGGGTCAAGACAGCATATTGACGTCTCTGCCCCCCTCAGTAGAGAGTCACCCACAACAATGACCCGTCTACTTTTCCTTTTGAAGCCAGTTGTGATGCAGGATCTATGGCAACTTAGTCTTTCTGGAATTTCTGGCCTGGGTGTACCATCCTCTTCTCCAACAGCCAGTTAGTCCTGCAGGACCCCATGCCTGTTGTGCAAGAGTAAATGAAAAGGTGGGGGAGGCTGGGAGGGGATTTGCCTGCTTCCCCAAGCAGGGACCTGTTTCCATTCTTCTCCTTCTCTGAGGTCCTATCCTACTGCCTGGTGACAAGAGGGAGGGGATCCTCTGATTTATGTGGGGCCTCAACCTGTTTCCTTTCTCTCAGGGAGTGGATCCACCAGTCAATCTCTCTCTCACATTTCCTGATACTCCTTCACCTCTCCACTTCATCCTTCAACTCAGCCACCTGGCTGAGCAGATCATTCACCTGGTCACATCTGACACAGGTGTTTTCTCTGCTACCCTCTGTTGCAAGTGCCAGGCTCCATCACTCTCTACAGCCAGAGGCCTAGATGCATCCATATTTGCACGGGGCCTCTGTGGGGGCCCACAGTTTTTCTAATGACAGCCTTCAGCTGAGTAGCAGCCATGGCTGGATCTCTACAAGCAACTGACCCCTTTAATTTACTGTAAAAAAAAAAAAATAAAATAAAATAAAATTAAAAAATATGGTTATTTAATGATCTACTATTCTAAAAAACATCTGAGAGGTAAACTATGCTCCAATAATTTTCTAGAAATACAAGACATATGATGAGTGTAGGCTAGTAAGAACTGAAATTTTGACCAAATTAATGATATAAAATCATCAAAAAGTTTTCTAAAACCATTTAATTAGTTGTTCAGTCCCATCTGTCCACCCCCTCATTTGTTCTTTCAGTAGCAATTATTTGTTTTCACTGTTTCTTAAACTCTGTGATAATGCTAGAATAAGGCTTGGAGAACTGTAAAGAGCATATGTTTTACTTTAATTGGCTTTTGGCCATAAAACACAATTTGCATGTTTTCTTAGAATTGATAATCACAAAGTCACAGAATGGTAGGGATTGGAAGGGACCTCTGGAGATCATCAAGTCCAACTTCCCTGCCAGAGCAGGGTCAACTAGGGCAGGATACAAAGGAACATATCCAGGTGGGTTTTGAAAGTCTCTAGAGAAGGAGGCTCCACAACCTCTCTGGGCAGCCTGTTCCAGTGCTCTGCCACCTCATAGTAAAGAAGCTTCTCCTCATCTTGAGGTGAAACTTTCTGTGTTCCAGTTTGTGCCCATTGCCCCTCATCCTATCACAGGGCACTACTGAAAAGAGACTGGCCCCTTCTACTTTAATTCTAATGAATTAACGTACATTATGCCTAAGACCTGGGCCCTTCAAATTTGAGACTATGTTCATCAAATGATAGATTACTGCTTAAAACTAACATAATTTACTATTTAATCAGTTAGAATGTTTCTTTTCCTGATATTTTATGTGAAAAGCTGTACTATTTGGAAAAGGGGTCATAGAGGCCAAGTTTCGGTTTAGATGGTAAACTTCAGATAGAGGACAGCTAGCATATATATAGAGGACAGCTAGTATATATATATAAACACTTATTAACTACTCGTCCTTCTCTTTGAACCTTCTTAAAAATTACATATATCTGTAATCTTGACAATGGATTTCAGCCATTTAAAGTCAAAGCAGTAGATTAATATTAGCTAGTTTAATTTACCTTAGTCATCGTAGATAAATTTTCTATTCTGGTAGTGCATATGGTTAACAAAACAAGAATAATAATAAAAAAAAATCATTAATAAAGCACAGGGATTTAAAAAAAAAAATCATTTCTGAACACAATAGCTAAGCCCTGCAGGTCATAATTGTTAAGAAGTTCAGTAGAGGTTGTTCTCTACTACTGTAACTGTGAAGGAATTACCAGAAATACCTCCTCATTGTGTGAGATTCGTATAAGAATTTGCACAGTTGTTAGTGAAAATATGCTGATGTAGAAAACATAAAGGAGGTAAAGTAATAAATAATTACAGTTACGTAATACTTATCTTCTTTCAAG
Organism: Momotus momota; assembly: GCA_028565915.1. NCBI lineage: Eukaryota > Metazoa > Chordata > Aves > Coraciiformes > Momotidae > Momotus > Momotus momota. Next base: position 28,207 of record JAOXNV010004796.1, on the reverse strand, counting down.
CTACAGACAGATGACCTGCGTGAATCACTGTCGGGTGTTTAACCAGTGGCTTAAGAACACCTTTATATAAATGCAAAAAAAAACCCAGTTCAGCCTAGAGGAATTTACAAATTGAGTACAAACTTCTATTAAAAGTTTTCTATACTAATGATAAACTTAGACCAGAATATGCTGGTATATGTAAAAGGCGTAAAGCACTCTGGTATGCAACTGAATAGTAAATATCCAAAAGAGATTAAAAGAAAAGAAGACTGAAAAAAACTCGTACTCCAACCTCCCCAAAAAATAAACCCAACCTTTAAAATACAGTTTTAAGCCTCTGGCAAATGACAGCTATATAGCTTTACTTTTTTTTTTTTTTTTCCTGCTTTTAGGCCTTAGTCTTGCAATGAAAAGCACTTGCAGGTAAAATTACTTTAATATTGATTACATTTTCTTCCATTTTTTTTCAGGGAATTCTTGAACTGGATTACTTGCTTGGGTTTAACAGAGGGTTAACTCATCTCTGTCAAAAAAAAATATTTTGTGACGAAGTTGCTTTTGTAGGAATATACGTTTCTGTACTGAGAAAAAAATATAACTTAAGTGTAAAATTATTATTCTCAGTACTGGAAAGAAAAAGCATGTAAAAACCCCCATATTGGAACATATTGGAAGCTGCTAGCAAAATTTGGAGGAAATGCTTCAGTGGAGGAGGCAAATTTTTTGTTTGTTTCAGAATAAGAATTTATTTCATTCAGTGTGTTCCTTTTATGTAACTAATGATTCTAATACACATTTTTATATTTTAACTTAGTGATTGACAAGAATCAGTGTTTTCTATAGAAAATAAGGAGGGTTTTTCAACGTATCTTTGGACATAAATCAGTTTTTCCTGTGACTCTTGTCTTTTCATATTGTTGCAAGCAAATATTTTTTTAAAAAATTGTATTTCTTTGATATATAGGGCAGTTAGAGGAAGGTTTGATTTTTTTTTTTTCTATTTTATTAAAAATCAGTGAAAATATTATGAATCTGAACACGTATTGTTTTCATTTTCCTTTATTTAACCTCTACCTAACATGGGAATTGTGCTTATCCTTTCTTCTGCCTCGAATTACTCTTCAATATATAGCGGCCACAAATGGCTTGTGTAAGACACATGAACCCAAAATATAATTATTTACTCCAATATAATTATCATTATGAATAATTTATTGTCATTAGCTACTTTTCTAATACACTTCCTTAACATTGTACTGTACAAACTTTGCCACTCCTGATCACTAAGCTTTGATTCCATTGTACGTGTACATTTTGGACTCATAATTTGAATTGTAAAATCTGCAAGGATTGAACAATTGCTTGTAAATGTCTCGTTGCTCATTTATACATTTACCTCATTGCACTAAGCAGCCTTTCAAGTTTGCACCATTTTTGTTTCCTCAATAAACAGAGAACAGCAGGCAGGAATCTTAAGATATGTCTCACCCCCACCATCCAGTGTACTGCCCTAATTAAGACTAACCTCTCATACCTGGAAGGTGTACTCCAGGGGAGTAAATAATATAATAAAATGAAAGCCAGAGCCTTCTACTTCCTAAATCCAGAATGCCTAGTTATGTGCATATGGTATAAAAATCTTTTTATGTGACAGAAGATCTGAATATGGTTGTGTTCACCCCATGACCATGTTGACAGCAGAAATAGGAATCCTATCCTTCCATTGCTCTTAAAGATAATTTTAAAAAGGGATGACTCAAATGCAAGGATAAAAGGACAATCATCCAATTTTGTCTCTTACTGTACTTTAGTCTGAGTTCTGTCCCAAAAACTTGTTTAAAGTCTTTGCTTGATTTTGGTGTGTTTTTTTTGAATACTCAATATAATTTTGAAAACTTTGAGTGATGACAATTGCATAGCCTCTTCTGATGAGCTATTTGAATGCTTATTTAAATATTTAGCTTATGAAATCATTTGCATAAAATGTAGTAAGTGGATCTACAAAAACTTGAATAATTTTTTGTTCTTTAGAAGGAATGCATTTTATTCCTTCTCCTAAGGACTTTGTTTAGTTCTTATGAATACAGTGTTTACTTGAAAGTGGATCAGGAAGAGGAGTGAACCCTACAAAAGAGAAAAGCGTAGTTCTCACTGGATGTCCCAGAGTCGCTGAGGTTGGAAGGGACCTCTGGAGGTCATCTTGTCCACCTACTTGCTGCATATGCAATAGTGTTACTTTGGGGATGTGTGTACTTGTGGAGAATGATGACTGACTAGTTGACCTCCCTGGTTAGCCAACAAGCTTTTTTCTGTTGAAAATGGATTTGCTTTTACCTTGAGACATATTTTGCTGATTGCAATAAGAGTAATGATGAAAGTTAAAGAGTATTAAAGGATCCTTTCTGTGTCTTCACCTTTACTTCATGCATCGATCTGAAACAACTTTCTGCCATGTAATTTGATGAGAAGAAATGTGGATTGATGTTCCTAGACTCCATGAATGTTTCGTTTGTTCTCTCAGTAGTTTATCCGTCTCTTTCTCTATTGTTATTAAAAATCATTATTGCTTTTGTACTGTTACATCTCAAAGGCCAGATTAGCAGCAATTAACTGTAGATGTAGAGTGATTTTTTACTTGCTAGTAATAGTTGTAATGTAACATTGAGTTTGACCTTGGAGGCTAATTGCATCATTTCAGAAATAACAAAACCAGAACTTTAACACATTAGCTGTAATTTACTCCCCTAACATGTACAAATTGAAATCTTTTAAAGTGTATTTAAATGGACTTTAATTTTTTTCTTGTGTGATCTTGCATGTTTTATTAGAAAGCATTAAGGGATCCCAAGGCTAACATTGCTCTGAAGTACATAAACAGAAACACAAGGCTAATTTAAAAAGATTTTATTATCTTTCTTATAAGTGATTGATCTATTTATAAAGCTCTGTGATTCACTTAAAATGAAGCTCTGTACTATTTCCATGTAACACCTTTTGCACGTTGTTACCATGTTATTTTGTTTGTGGTTTGATTTTTTTTTCGCATTTACTATCTGCTGATCTGGGGAGAGTTGCTTTTCATTACCTGGTTATGGAAGTAAGAGAGCTTTCATCCTGACTGGAGGCCTTGAATATCATTGTATAATAACTCCAAAGAAAGTACTGAACTCCAAAAGGTGAGGAAAGGAGGCAGATGTCAGCAAGCAGTAGTGTAGTGACGCACTGACATGAGTTAAACCAGTAAGAACTGAACAGTAGGGTGAAAAATAGAGAATAATTAAATACAAACAGTGTGTGTGTGAAGGAGACAAGACATAAATTTCCTGTAATGCTGGAATTGGTAGAATATTTTGTTTATTAGTAAAACTGACTTGCAGTAAACCAAACAGTGATCTACAGTGTGGAAGTGTTCATAATCAGGTGAATGGTAGAAGTATGTATTTTATTGTAGCTTAGCCAGTTTCATTAACTCTTGTGAGAGTACGGTTCTCTGGAGCAGACCTAGATGAAAAATTAGTTTTGAGATGAGAAAGGCAGAATTTTATACCTCCTGCATTGTGCATGAAATGTGCTCATCTGGCCCTTAATGTAAACTCCTGTGCTCTGGAGCCACTGACCCTCAGAAAGTGGCACTACGTGGTGTCTCTTCAGGGTTCCTGAATCTGCCTTGCATGAAGTCCATGAGGTGTGAAAGAGTGACAATGTTAAGCTAAGGGTATATCTCCTTTGGAGGGAATATAAGAAAACCTGGGAGAAGGTACACACTTTCTGAGGCTGGTGCTGTGACCCCTCCCTATCATATGATTAACACCACCATCATTCCCCCAAAACCATGGTTCACATAATCACCTTGCATAAATAAAAGTACTCTTATTAATCAGCTGCGAGAGCTTTCATGCCTTCCTCTTCAGTTGGTGACTCACCAACACTCACCAGTGCTGTCACTAACTGCAGTTGGCTCCTTTCAGACGCATTATGAACGAATGAGAATTGATACTTTGTCAACAGCAAAGACAAATTCCTATTTTTTTCCCTTTGCTGATGTTGCTAATCGTAATACTACTGTTGGAACACAAAAGTTGATTATTTTGAGACTTTCGTATCTAAACAGATTTTTAATTCTCTCCATTCTTCTGTGGATATAATCCACTTGAAAATAACAATAATGATCTTTGATATTATGAAAAATAAGACTTCATGCATTGTTTAATTACTATGTAATAAAGGAGACATGGGTTTGTATACCAGCAGTATTTGGACCAGTTGTCCGTTTCTCTCATAATATGAGCAGAATCTCTGTCCTTGTCTTTGTGCTATCTATAAGCTAAGCCAATGAAAATACGGTATTCATGAACTTCAACAATGCTTTAGAAAGCAGTGAAGGAAAGCCTGAGAGGAGAAGCTAAGTGCTGGGCTGAGAAAGTGATTGTGCCTATTGTGTTTGAATCTTGAAAATTGATTATACTTAATGAACTATACTGAATTCTCTGTGAAAAGTTCAGGAGCACCTTTCTTTACAGAGTACAAATCTGAGGACTCCTATAATAAGAAAATTCCAAGACATTTTATAACAGAACTGATAAAATATGTAGTAATAAATCAGTGATGGTACATCTAGTCTTCTCAATCCAAATTATTGGTATTCACCCCAAAATTCTAAAGGAACTCAAACATGAAATTACTGACTGCCAGGTATACTGTGTAATGTACAATTTAAATTGACCGTAGGGTGGTAAATGAGATGCAAAGCTTTTTTTTCAATGGCTCCAGGTGTGAATCAAAAAGTCATATAGTAGTACTTTGACTTCTAGAAAACCAAGAGTAACTACAACAAAAACCTGAGTTGATAAATTAATGAAAATATATGATTATAGAAGAGGTAGTATGGTTTTAGCCGAAAGAAGCCATGCCTCATTACTCTGTTCAGATTCTTTGAAGGAATCCTTGAGCATTTGAGTAGCAGGATTCCATCCAGGTGTGTCTATATCTTCGTTAGTATTTTGCTTTGGAGCAGCAGTACTGTTTTAGAGAATTTCTTGGTGCTGCTCATTTACTGCTTCTTGACTGAGCTCAGAGAGTGGTTTGGGGGAGTTTAAAATAGATTTAATTATGGAGCATATGGGAAGCTCCAGTCCAGGTACCATCAAAGACACTTTGATGGGTACCGCAAATGGTGAGGAGACCTTTAAGTCCAAAGCTGTGTTAGGTGTTATAGACAGTTTTAAACCACGTTGGTGGGCCTACTCAGTATGGGGACACTAGTTAAAATTTAATCTGAAAGAAAACTTTTGAACTATGTATAGTGTAAGTGTAGGGACCGTAGCTCCAATTGCTTTAATCTACTGATGAGATCAGGATATATATGTATGTATGCAGATTTTATTTATTTATATTTACTTGCTATTGTGGACATAGCTTTGGAATACTTTCAACAAGATCTGTCACTAAAACTATTTTGCAGATACCAGATATAGATGGCAAAAAAAAAAAAAAAAAAAAAAAAAAAAGGCAGAAAACCCCTGATTTTCACAAGTGGAGAAGACTACCAGTAGAAGACATCACCAGATGTCTGTTACAGTACCAGCATCATGTGGCATATTAGTAGAAGTTCTGGAAGAGCATTTCTGTTGCCAAGTGCTCTGCTGCTATGGAGTTATCAAGAGTATTTAAAATAAAACAAACCACAAAGGATAGTAGAAATAGTTCTTAAAAAAGAAAAAGTGGGCGAAAGGTAGTGTAACATTTTTTACATGAAGGCGACCACAGTTACGGAGCAGATTCGATTCAAGAGTCTTTACAAGAGAGAACTGGTTAGTCCAGGAGTCTTTCAATGAAAAAGAAAGCTGAAGGGAAATATCCTCGAGATTTATAAAGTCATACAAAGTAGAGAAAATATTAACAGAGAAATTATTCACTCTATCCTGCAGCATCGGAAGAAAGAAACATTTTTAAAAATAATGAAAAGTCAGTTTTAAATAAGACTGTGTATTTGTAATCACCACATATTTAATTAATTGCCACCATTGTTCCTGAATTCATTTTTCCATATAAAAAAATGCTCAAAATGTAGGAAACTGTAAAGACTAGAAGCATGACAAGAGCTGTTAAACACATTAAGGATGTACAATTCTCTCTCAAGTAGTTTCTTTTCGAGGAATATGCTTGAATTCCCCTCTGCATCATTCTGCTTTTGTGATCTTCCTTCTGACTGCCTGGAAAAGTTGCAAACATATAGTGCTGAATACTGAACTTAACCTCAGTTGTCTTGTATCTCTTTGCTGATATCAGCAAATTTCTGATATCAGCTCACACTAACTCTTTTGAAAATTGTAATACTCTGACTTGTACCCACCAAGAGGCATTGATATCAAAAGTGGAAAGCTCCATTTCCCCACCCTAGTGCTCTTCACATATAACTGGAGAATTGATTTTACAGTCATGTCTGCTTATGCTTAACATTATGTGAGTTCAGTGAAACCACCTAGTAGAAAAAATAGAACTTTAGCTTTCAAACTGTGAGCTGGCAAATAATGCCTGGCAAGCCTGCGGTTGCAGGAACTAGGCACAGAGGAACCACTATCTTATAAAATAAGACAGTGAAATAAAACGAATGAGTATAAACTCATATGAAAACTTTTTGCATATTATTGTATTAGTTGGATCACCAAATTTCAATAAATCTTATATTTGCAGATGCTTGCAAGCAAATAAACATTCGCATTCAAACAAGTGCCCTTTATTTGTTTATTTATTTAATTACCTCCTTACTTAGTTATTCTGTGTGGTAGTCTCAGGAACTTTATATGTATAAATCTGAAAGATACACTTTTATATTTGAGCTCCTGCTTTTAGTGATTCTGATGTCAAAGTATGTTTAGACTAGGTCCATAGGGCATTAATTATTTCATAATTATAATACTGTTTACTGACTGGAAGGTTTCTGTACAGCAAAAACAATCTCAATGAAGTGATCCACTTCAGTCCTGAATATTGGTTGCCAAGATTTAAATTTCCGTCAAGGAAAATATTATTTTTTTGAAGGGCTCTTATTGTGAGGATACTGTATCGTTAAAGAAGAGAAAAAAAGAAATCCCAAACATCCAAGGGCTACCTTACTCTAAGTTTAGTGGGGTTTGTTTGGTTATTTTTTTCAGGTTTACATACCTAAAATGTTTAATTTCACTTTGTAAGATCTACATTATAAATTTATAATCTACATTGTAAAAGATTAGTTTCTTCAACTGTCAATATAATTTTGTCCAGGAAAATTGTTACTTCAAAACAACTTAGACTAACCATGTTAAATTATATTTAAGTACTGTAATGGGATGGAGGGATCCAGATTCTGCACTCACAGTAAATAAGCCCATAGTTACATCATATTTTCAGAATGAAAGATACGAGTCAAAATTTGAAAAAAAAAGTATAGCCAGAAAGGTTATATTGTTGTAGCATCTTTTTAAAAATTCCACCACTTCTGATGCATAACGGGATTTGTATTGCACGCTGCTGCATGTTCTGGGTTTCTTGTGCAATTCATATAATTCTTTGTGCTTTATGTAGCTCTAATGTTTCCATTATGCTAGTGACTGGGAAAATATGTCGCTATTTACAATCCCAAATAATGTGAGGTCATTCATATAATAAAGGCACTGCATATGGTGTCTCCTCTACAAAATGTCCATGGTATTTTTTTGCAGAAAGAGGAAAAGTTGACAGAAATTAGTATAAGTCACTGAATCTGATTACACTTCTCTACTGCAGTATGTGCAGCTCTTGGTCCTTCTGTTGCCCATGTTGCATTTTATCAGCCGTTAGATTTGTCCTTTTCCTAGAAAAATAAGCTAGTTGACTTAAGGGAAAAAAGGCACTAACAGGTTCTGCTACCTGAATTCCTTATAAATGATTTACTTTCTGCTCCCTTTCCTTCCTCATAGGAATAACCTGTAGGAAATGCATTATGACAGCCCCAAAACTGATACATAGCATGTTCATAGCATTATTGGATGGAAATCTGCTGTGACAGAAAATCCATCTTTTTCGTTACTCAGCTCTCTTGTTCTTCTTGATACATACTCTTTTCATCTTCAACACGATTCATGGAATTAACACTGTTTTAAAAAGTCCCAAAATCTGAAAGTTATTGACACATAGAATGACATTCTTTTTTTCTCAGATACATATATTTTATCTCCTAACTGAAATCAAAAGTACTGATGGAAGTCTATTCTTCCAAAATGGATACCTGTATACCCCAAGAACAGTGCAGTTGCCATGTTTATAGTTGATAAAGAAAGCTGACAAGAGACTGGAAGACAATGAACTAAGAGTAAGAATTTACAATTCTTATAATCGCCTTAATAAGTATGTCATAGGAAAGGAGAAGCACCTCAAAGCAAAAAAAAAAAAAAAGAAAAGTGATGGTTGAACAGCAAGATAATCAATACCTGTAGAGTTACATGCTTTCTGCGACTGAATACACAGATTTTTTTGCCCTTGAACTGTTGTCCTGAATACAAGCAAAAGAAAATTAAAGGCTATTTACTATAAATACTTCATTTTCATAGCAGTTGAAATACTTCACATATTGAGAGAAATACAAGTGTGCAAGTGCAGCTTAACATGTTTACCCTCCCTCAAAAAGCTTTAAAAAAACTCTAGTACTTTACATACTTGAGGACAGTATTCTGTTGCTTTTTGTTATCAGAAAATAATACAAACAGCAGAATCAAGAAATACCTGGATTATATTTAATAAAATCAATAGATTTATTATCTCCATCTGTCATTGTCAGATGTATTTTCAAGGTGTATCACTGTCACAGGACTTAATTGACTCTTTTCCAATTTGACAGTATAATTTTTCCAAAAAGGATGCTGAATTTAGAGCCATAAAGATGGATGCAGCTGCAATCCAGATGTGGCATTTTAAAAATCTCTCTTCAATTACGCATCCAAGAGGGTATATCTGAAATGAAGGAGAGAATACAATAGCTCCCCTAGCACTTTTGATAAATCTGTCATTTTTGGTCTCATAATAGTCTTAATAGTAACAATAAATGCAGATGTGATAGAGCCTCTTTAATCCTCACTATTATCCCATGTATAAAGTCAGGGATCACATTCACTGTCTTAGCTGTAGCACCATGTGGGAATCACGTATATGCTGTGAATCCTGCATACTTTTTTTGATGCCCCTATATTTCTTAGTTCTATCTTCTGTCTATTTTGTAAATACAAGAAACTAATTTCTGTTTCCTAGTTACGTGACCTTGCAGGCTATATTAAAATACATGTTTCTCAAATGAGTCCATGATACTGTCAAACTAGATTGAGACAATACCCGAGGGCTAAAATTAAGACTAAAATTCAGTAGATTTAATTTTAATTTATGATGAATTTTAATATTAGATTTGAGCTAGTGTATTACTGGTTTTCATTATGTAAATGGTTTGGTTGTTTGTGAATTTCATGTACAGTGATTTTATATGCTCCTCAAAGGCAAAACCAGTCGATATACTAAACCATAAATAACCTTCCAAAGGATCTTGTCTTTATGGGCATGGTGCTATCAAATAGTCTCACTTTCTTTCCATTCAGAATTTTCTGTAAGAAAATTTTGTATAAGAAAATTCTTGGCAAAATATCAAAAAGATTTCTAGTTTGGCTGTGCTTTTAATTAAGAGTCTAGCATGTTTAGTAAAAATTTCTGTACCTGGTTCAGCAAAGATTCTCTTGTTACTGTTGTGGAATTTGGTCTGTTAAGAAATCTCTTACTATGTTGTCTATGAGTAATACAGAGATGCAGCCACTGTGTACAGAGCTGCAAACGTTTTTAGAAGTTATTCATTCACAGACTAATTGATAGAGGCTGCTTTCTCTTAGGTTCCCAAGAAAAAAACCCTCTTGATTAACAGGAATTTGATCAGGCCATGAAAATTATTGTTAAGGTTAATATAATTTACATGTTGTATTTGGAGACTTGTTCACAAGAATATCTTATAATGCATAAATACACAAAAATATCTTATGAGTGTTGTTTGACACTGGTTTATTTATTTTTTTTTTTTTACCTACTTTTACCCCTGTGGAAAATAAATGAACATAATTTGCTGCAGATCTGAGAGTCAAACCTACAAGATATGCCAATAATGCACCTGAGGAGATCACTGATGATGATAGTTTCACTGTACTTCTTGGTGTATAATGGATAAAGCATTTGAGCTTACTTACAGTATCTGTTGTACTGAAAAGATGTCATCACAGAAAGCTCTGAAGTTTATGGTTCAGAACTTGTGTATTGGAAAATACACAAATAATGTATTGTATCTCTGTTTTGTTCATTAGACTCTGACAGAGGCACAAAGTTCCTTCGTAATATGGTTTCACAATTAATTGCCTTTTCAGAAAATCTAAAATAGAAGCTTATTATTTTATAATTTGACAAGCCTAAATGCTGGCATCTTCTGTAATATGTTGTCACCTCTGCAGCACTTTAGGTCTCAATTGAAGTATTAAATATGAATAGCTTTGATTGTCTTTCAAGGTGTTTTGCATTTTCCTTCCAGTGCTGTGCATTTTAAATGAAGGGTATTAGGTAAGCATATTATCTTGCATACATTACTTCTTGTCCTACTCAAGTTAAAATCATTGTCTCTGTTCCTGAACGCAGTCTGATCTGTAGTACTGCACTCTGGAAAAAACTCATAGGCACAGTAGTTGCTAGCCTCAAATAATTGACTCCTTGAAAGTCAGGCCTCTTTCACCTTCACTGAACTTAAAGATAGAATGTCTGTCCTAAATGTCAAAGAATACGGAAAAAAAAATAAAAAAAAAAAGAAATTAAGTATTATATCTTATCAAAGTGTTGTGTTGTTTTGTTTTTTTATTACCTCAAAATGCAGCTCAAATACTTGGATCCGTTCCATCTACATGGTCATATGTTCACAGAAAGTTTGACCATATTAAATTAAAAGGTTTATTGTTTCTAATTCTATATAGTGGCCACAGAAATTACTGTGGTCACACCTAGGGTTTTAATATTCTTCAGATTGTCATGGTTTAGGGTCAGGGCAGCCTGCTAGACCTAGAAGAACTTAGCTGAAAAGTAAAATCACTGAACAGTATTATTCTGTTCTCACTCAAACCAGGACACAGATATAGCTACATTTCTGGCGAAAGTCTAGTTTCTCTTGGTATAGAAAACTGTTCTTTCTGAGTAATCCTAATAGTATGTGTAAAAAACACAGTTTTGCTGAAACAGCTGCTCCTGTTCCTTGTGCTTCTCTAGGCATACCTATGAAATTAGGGCTTGTGCTTCTTTGTGTCCATGGTCTGTGCTACGCACAGTTTCTGCACCAGAGAATAATTTGTTCTTATACCAGTAGAGCACTGATGCTGTAGGCATACTGGGACTCCTGACTCGTTTCTCAGTGATAAGTATGGATTCTGTGGTCAGCAGAATTTTCTCTCTTAGCAGCAGCACAAACTATTTGAGTGCCTACAGTAAATTTAATATTATTGATATAATAATAAAAGTAAAATAAATGTATAAGAAACGTATGTGTAATGCAATAATATAAAAGAATAAATACAAAAGTAATATATACTATAGAAATATTATATAGAGAGACAGAGTTTTCTGTATTGTATTATTTATTGCCAAGACAGGAGTCATCCCTAAGGTGCTTTTGGTAGCTTAGCATTTGAAAAAACTGGCATAATGACAGCCCTTCTACTAGATGGTATTCTGTCATTTTTATTATTTTTTTTCCAGAAATCTTTAATTATAATCCAGACATTTCAATTACTGTGGGTGGAAACTTGGCAGGTCGAATATTACTGCAGAACCAATTTACTCTTCCAAATTTTTAAAATATTGGTTTAGATGCATTTGTTGAATTGTGGTAACATCAGTTTAGTTTGGGGTATATTAATATAATTTTATTCAAGACTTTAAGAGGTGGTACTTAGGATGTTACCTGCATGACTGAAACTGGTGAAAAGTATTGAGGAAGTGGAGATTATTGATTCTATATGGAGTAGGAGTATCCATTAAAAGATAAATTTGCTATAAGCCTTTGGAAAAGAGAGTATGAAAATTTATTTCCCTGTGTTGACCAAATAGCTAGATAAGACTAATTTATCATTCGGCAACATGAGGCTTTCAGTCTAAAGCAGGGAAGATTGTTACCAAAAAAGTAAATTTTTGTCTAGTTGTCTCGGTCAGAGGATTCATTGACACAGTGAAGTAACCACTGACAAACGATCCATTGAACACATAGAGATAGAAAGAGGGGATTCATCATGTTAAACAATAAGATGTAATTTCATAAGACTAAATAGTTTGTTCAGTTAACAGTTGGAGTCCATGTGTAAAGGTAAGGAATTTGGAT